>JAWPHD010002406.1:0-258969 GCA_037043455.1 Cyrtodaria siliqua
ATGATTTAAACATCGAGACAGGCATGATGTCAAAATAATTTTAGTTTGCATATTTTAAAACTAGGAACATCGAAAGCTGCACTAATTCAAAATACTTAAAGGTGAAATATGGCGTGTCTTTTGAGTATATATTCGGAAATATATGTATATAATATACAATCTGTTCAAATCTTACACTTATTGGTTGTCCCGTTTTCTCACAGTAGCCAATTTTATCTCATAGCGCACACGCTTCGAGTTTCGCCCTGGTAAGTGTCACGTGATCCTGTGACGTCATTGGTACCAAACGATTAGCCGTGTCGCGTTGAGTTGTATAGTATTGTCTATGTAGGATTACATTTTATGGTACTTGTTAAAAATGCCGTGTGCTGTTGCTGGGTAAAAACGTTTGCATAAGGATGGACAAGATAATAACCTAAGTTTCTTTCGTTTCCCTAATCGAGATAATGATATATTAAGATCTGAAGTGTGGTTAGACCGTTACCGAAGAAAATCGGCCCACTCGTTGAGAAAGTGGGAACCTACGAAAGACGCGCGAGTTTGTAGCAAACATTTTGAGTTGACTTCGTGGGATGTCCATCCTTTGGTTTCATTATCTTTGAATTTGGAGAACAAAAGGCCATGCATATTAAAATCAACAGCGGTACCAACGATATTTGACTATAAAAATGAGAAGTGCATTACCCCGCCGTCTCCAAGCAAGTTGTATTCGCCTATTCGACCGGCGTTGAGGAGGAAATTCATACATGAAGTAAGATTGAAATTTATGTTCAATTATCTTAGCACCTCATCGGGTATACGTATGATAATTTGAAGAAAGGTGTATAGTCTTAGATATTTATATACACCGTGAATGTTTAGCTGTTGAATTAGAAGCATGCGTCTTTACGTGAATCAATGAAGAGTTGACGGCGCTAATAATATGTAGCCGTCATGTTTTAAAATATTGCTAAGAACGTTCGGTATATAATTTAAATGAATCCGGTGAAATAAACACTGTGTCTTTGTTCCCAAATTTTAATTTTAATAATTTTTAATTATAAACCCCTTCTGCCAATAGTGTTATAAATATATATTATCAACATATATAGGTCTATGGATTTGAAAAAAAATACAAAATGTTTCATGGATATCTATTACAAGGCAGAAAATTAATAATATTACTTAAGAAATAGAACATCGTTTACTGTGAATTATCGTTTAATATATCACGGTTTGGAGTTCAATTGTAAACATTAATTTCACGAGCCCGAAGTCGAGTGAAATTATTGTTTTCAATTGAACGACAAACCGTGATATATTATAGATAATTCACAGTAAACGATGTTCTATTTCTATTCTAATACCCCTAAAATGTGAAAATAACGCAATCGTTCGCTTTGCTTTGCTTACTCTCCTAACGTTGCGTACGTTACAATGCGTTATGCGCAATGCGCAATGCTTATTCTCCTAACGTCGCAAAAGTTACAGTGATATATCGTTCAATATAACGAGATATTTTAAACTAGACTATATAGTGCGGGTGTATTAGAATAGCTTTTATATTAATTCAGTAATGTTTTATGGCAAAACAACAACAATAACGCCTCTTAGCTCGTGCAATAAGTAAAACAAGTATAATAGAATAATATACTTTATATTATGGTAATTGCATATGTTTGGTCTGTTTTCGATCTGTATATCAGGAGTAAGTATACATGAGTAAGTATAACATGAGTAAGTATACTTACTCATGTATACTTGCTCATAATACATTTGGCTATATTATTTAAATCATAGTATTTTTCTGTCTTTGTGCGCGACAATTAGAGCTCGCATATCATGTGATATATCCGTCTTGTGCAATACGCGTCTGCCCTCGGCGGTATTACACCGCTCAAGTAATTGCAATAAACAGGAAATATATCATAAAACTAGGTTTCCCTAAATGGTGCGTGCTTTTGTGATATACCGACGTATGTACCCTAATTAGGCTGTACTTCAATAGTGCACCGCAGTATTTAATTAGTCTGTATTGATAGTTTGTGGACAGTAGAGACTAGAGAGCGTGTCATATTACAAACACCGCTCCTAGAGTGTTTGGTGTTAATGGCGACTTATGGCAAATATATATACTATAGAAATTATATGCTGTTTCATTTATTATTGTTTTCATTTTTTTTTTTTATCAATTATGATAATATCTAATAAATATATTTGTTCCATGTCTACTTATCGGCAAAAAAAAATCTGACGCTCGTATTTAGACCAGGTCCATTCATTCGGAATATACTACATTTCGCGGTTATTGTGTATGTACCAAGATATTGCAGTGTTGCGGGTGACTTACTGTCAGATTTCGATGAAAAACAATGTTTACGTTGTTTTTTGTTTGTTGTTGCTGTCAGTGTATAAAGACACTATTTTGTTAGATTAGTGAATAGTGTAATGAACCGCTGAACGTAACGAATGACACTGACACGATAGTCTTTACAAGCTCTCCATTTGCACCGCGTTCGACTTCATCATCAGTTGATGAATCCGATGTATTTTTCGTCCTCAGACACGTATTCTGGCTCAAAATCGTAAGGTTGCACATTGTGTAACCGTCTTATCACGGGCATTTCTCCTGACTCGGTATCATGATCGCTTAATTCTCGCATTTTTCACACAAGGCATACTGTTTTGCGTTCAGTCCAATGTAAACAAAAAATAGTTTGTTCCCAATGACGTCACTTCGGTAATCTCGCGCAAGAGTTTTTCCCCTTAGATTTTCTTCGATATTTTAGCAATGCCTGTTCGCCTGTTCGATTTTTATCTTTAAAACATATTTTTACTGAACATACATCAATGGCATAGTAATAATCGTATTTATAATGATATTTAATACTTAAAAACATATTAAAAGCGGATTTGTTGATTAGGACCAATTTCTGCTTTAACAAAATCCTAAGTGCCCAGTTGTATAAGTGTTATAATTTATTTCTAAGAAAGCGCATCAACATAAAAGCTTTAGCATGTTTTCATGCAATCGGAGCAGACGATTTGAACTCGTTTTTTTCCAGTTCAATCGTATTTCCAGTTAAGCGTTAAATACACAAACCAATGAGCATATTATTGACATATTCTTATGTGGGTACATAGGAATTATAGACAGTCACATTAATATGTCATTTATGGAGTGATAAACAGAATTTCACATGCGTTCCAATATAATATTGTATTTATTAAAATATATGGTTAAATTGACATGATTGATTTTCTGCACAGTCTTATTATTCTAATAATTTAATAAATTTAATATTAACCATGAACTCATGAACGGTACTCTACTCGAGTATATATGACAGTAAATCGTCACTAGCAACAGTTAATATAATTCGTATTTGCAGACATTAACGAATGCGATAGCAACCCTTGTCAGAACGGCGCCGTGTATACCAACGGTCATAACAGTAGTATAGATAGTGAGGGTACCAGCGCAGTTTTTTTTCAAAATAAACATGAAAATCACTAAAATATGTAAGGGGGGACTCTATCAGAATTTGATAAAAAAGAGACGAATTTAAAAAAAAATGAAAGGGGGAACCCTACCCGATTTTCTCATTTGTAATACAGACGTTTTGAAGAAAAAAAAGTGGAAGGGGGGACCCTACCCGATTTTCTCATTTGTAATACTAGGATATAAATCTAAGTCACATTTGAATCCTACCCTTGCATATTGTAGCAGTTTTTTCATACTTTTTTGGAAAAACTATACTGTTACCCTCACTATCTATACTACTCAATCATAAACAACCCGCCAAAAAAGTATGTTGCCGTCAAAAAAAGTCTGACGGAACCAGATAGTCGTCATCACGATCCAAAACGGCATCAACTCCGGGTCTAGTCTCGGCAGTTAAACAAAATCAGAAGGAGCAAAGCAATCATCCTCATCATCACTATACATATCACACTCGATCATGGCACTCAAAATGGGGTTCTGGTAATGTTTGTGGAGCCACCATGTTGAAATATTATCCAGTCAGAGATATCACAGAATCCGGAATACTGGAAAAGCATCAACTCAAGAATATTGAGATATCACAGAATCAAGAATACTGGGATATCACAGAATCAAAAATAATGAGATATCATCAAATCAAGAATACTGGAAAAGCATTAAATCAAGAATACGAAGATATCACAGAATCAGGAATACTGAGATACCATCAAATCAAGAATACTGATATATGACAGTATCAGGAATACTGGGATATCACAGAATCAAGAATACTGAGATATCACAGAATCAAGAATACTGGAAAAGCATCAAATTAGGAATACAGAGATATCACAGAATCAAGAATACTTAAATTGCAGCAAACCAGAGATACTCAAACAGCATCAAATCAAGAATACTGAGACATCACAGAATCAAGAATACTGAAACAGAATCAAATCAAGAATACTGAGACATCACAGAATCAAGAATACTGAAACAGCATCAAATCAAGCATTCTGAGATATCACAGAATCAAGAATACTGGGATATCACAACATCAATAATATTGAGATATTATCAAATCAAGAATACTAGAAAAGCAACAAGTCAAGAATCCTGAGATATCACAGAATCAAGAATACTGAGATATCATCAAATCAAGAATCCTGAGATATCACGGAATCAATAATACTGAGATATCATAGAATCAAGCATGCTGAGATATCACAGAATCAAGAATACCAGAACAGCACCAAATCAAGCATACTGAGATATCACAGAATCAAGAATACTGAAACACAGCATCGAATTAAGAATACTGATATATCACAGAATCAGGCTTTCTACCAGCCTCTGACAAAAAAGTAGAAAAAAAGTAGGAGGTTTCCAGACAGAAAAGTAGGGAAAAGTAGGACGTTTTCTGACAAAAAAGTAGGAAAAGTAGTAATTTTTCTGACAAAAAAGTAGGAAAAGTAGGAAAAAATCTTGGTTATATAAGTTTAGTGTGTGAATTCAGTATAAGCTCAGAGATGAAAATACAAGCTAAAACATACCTTGATTGGTCTTTAATAATGCAATTTCTTACACTGATACATCTATGTATTTTCTCTTTGCTTGACAAGTTTCTGTTGTTGAAATATGTTGCCACCAAAGTGATGTAAACCAGTGAGGGACATCTTTGGAACAGCTTTCATCAACTGAAACCTGTCTGTTGGACATCATTTGCTCTTATGCTGCAAATCAACTAACAAAACAGGCATTTTTCTAATTTTTATGAAAAACAATTCTCAAAAAATAAGAATAGTAGGAGGTTTTCATGAAAAAGTAGGAAAAAGAAGAAGGCTGTTAAAAAGTAGGAAAAATGAGGAAAAGTAGGAAAAAGTAGGAACGGTAGAAAGCCTGCAGAATCAAGAAAACTGAAACAGCATCAAATCAAAAATACTGAAACAGCAGCAAATCAAGAATACTGAGATATCATCAAATCAAGAATACTGAATAGTAGCAAATCACAGATATTGAGAAATCATCAAATCAAGAATACTGAGATAGTAGCAAATCACAAATACTGAAATAGTAGCAAATCAGAGATCTCGATATATCATCAAATCATGAATACTGAAATAGCAGCAAATCAAGAATACTGAGATATCATCAAATCAGATATATTGAGATATCACGGAATAGATAGCATAGAATCAAGAATACTGGAACATCATCAAATCAAGAATACTGAGATATCACAGAATCAAGAATACTGAGATATCACAGAATCCAGAATATCGGAACAGCATCAAATCCAGAATACTGAGATAGCAGCAAATCAGTAATATTGAGATCAGAGATATTGACAAATCATCAAATCAAGAATACTGAAACAGCATCAAATCAAGAATACTGAAACAGTATCGAATCAAGAATATTGGAATAGCAGCAAATCAGAGATATTGAGATATCATCAAATCAAGAATACTAAACTTGTTGCAAACAAGAAATATTGAGGAATCATCAAATCAAGAATACTGAGATATCATCAAATCAGGAATACTGAGTTATCATCAAATCAAAGATCTCGAGATATCATCAAATCGTGAATACTGAAATAGCAGCAAATCAAGAATACTGAGATATCACCAAATCAAGAATACTGAGATAGCAGCAAATCTGAGATAAATCAGAGATATTGAGATAGCAGCATATCATGAATACTGAAATAGCAGCAAATCAAGAATATCACAGAATCAAGAATACTGAAACAGCATCAAATCAAGAATATTGAAATAGCACAGAATCAAGAATACTGGGATATCATCAAATCAAGAATACTGAAATAGCAGCAAATCAAGAATACTGAGATATCACAGAATCAAGAATACTGAAACTGCAGCAAATCAAGAATACTGAGATATCATCAAATCAGAGATACTGGGAAATCATCAAATCAATAATACAGAAACAGCATCAAATCAAGAATACTGAGATATCACAGAATCAAGAACACTGGAACAGAATCAAATCAAGATTACTGAGATATCACAGAATCAAGAATACTGAGATACCACAGAATCAAGAATACTGAGATATCATCAAATCAAGAATACTGAACTTTGCATCAAATCAAGAATACCGAGACATCACAGAATCAAGAATACTGAATCAGCATCGAATCAGGAATACTGAGATACCACACAATCAAGAATACTGAGATATCATCAAATCAAGAATACTGAACTTGCAGCAAACTAGAGATATTAAGATATCATCAACTCAAGAATTCTGAGATATCACAGAATCAAGTATACTGAGATATCATGAAATCAAGAATACTGAACTTGCAGAAAACCAGAGATACTGAGATATCACAGAATCAAGAATACTGAGATATCACAGAATCAGATCAGGAATACTGAGATATCTACAAATCAAGAATACTAAACTTGCATCAAATCAAGAATACTGAGACATTACATAATCAAAAATACCGGAACAGCATCGAATCAGGAATACTGAGATATCACAGAATCAAGAATACTGAGATATCACAGAATCAAAAATACTGAGATATCACAGAATCAATAATACTGAGATATCACCAAATCAAGAAATACTGAGATATCACAGAATCAAGAATACTATGATATCACATAATCAAGAATACTGAGATATCATCAAATCAAGAATACTGAACTTGCAACAAACTAGAGATATTGAGATATCATCAAACCAGAGATATTGAGATATCAGCAAATCAAGAAAAAATAGATATCACAGAATCAAGAATACTGAAACAGCATCGAATCGAGCATGCTGAGATATCACAGAATCAAAAATACTGAAACAGCAGCAAATCAAGAATACTGAGATATCATCAAATCAGAGATACTGAGATAGCATTGAATCAGAGATATTGAGAACTCATCAAATCAAGTGTACTGAGATAGTAGCAAATCATGAATACTGAAATAGTAGCAAATCAGAGATCTCGATATATCACCAAATCATGAATACTGAAATAGCAGCAAACCAGAGATATTGAGATATCATCAAATCAGAGATCTCGAGATATCATCAAATCAGAAATATTGAGATATCATCAAATCAGAGATATTGGGATATCATCAAATCAGAAATATTGAGATAGCAGCAAATCAGAGATATTGAGATATCATCAAATCAGAGATCTCGAGATATCATCTAATCAGAGATCTCGACATATCATCAAATCAGAAATATTGAGAAATCATCAAATCGAGAATACTGAGATATCATCAAATCAGAAATCTCGAGATATCATCAAAACAGAGATCCCAAGATTTCATCAAATCAGAAATATTGAGATATCATCAAATCAAGAATACTGAGATATCATCAAATCAAAGATATTGGGATATCATCAAATCAGAAATATTGAGATAGCAGCAAATCAGAGATATTGAGATATCATCAAATCAGAGATCTCGAGATATCATCAAATCAGACATCTCGAGATATCATCCAATCAGCGATACTGAGATATCATCAAATCAGAGATCTCGAGATATCATCAAATCAGAAATATTGAGATATTATTAAATCAGAAATATTGAGATATCATCAAATCAAGAATACTGAGATATCATCAAATCAGAGATCTCGAGATATCATCAAATCAGAAATATTGAGATAGCAGCAAATCAGCGATACTGAGATATCATCAATTCCGAGATCTCGAGATATCATCAAATCAGAGATCTCGAGATATCATCAAATCATAGATCCGAGATATCATCAAATCAGAAATATTGATATAGCAGCAAATCAGAGATATTGAGAGATCATCAAATCATAGATCCGAGATATCATCAAATCAGAGAACTCGAGATATCATCAAATCAGAGATACTGAGATATCATCAAGTCAGAGATATCGAGATATTAACAAATCAGAAATATTGAGATATCATCAAATCAGATATATTGGGATATTATCAAATCAGAAATATTGAGATAGCAGCAAATCAGAGTAATTGAGATATCATCAAATCAATGATCTCGAGATAACATCAAATCAGAAATATTGATATATCATTAAATCAAGAATACTGAGATATCATCAAATCAGAGATCTCGAGATATCATCAAATCAGAGATCTCGAGATATCATCAAATCAGAAATATTGAGATATCATCAAATCGAGAATACTGAGATATCATCAAATCAAAGATCTCGAGATATCATCAAATCAGAGATCACGAGATATCATTAAATCAGAAATATTGAGATATTATCAAATCAAGAATACTGAGATATCATCAAATCACAAATATTGAGATAGCAGCAAATCAAGAATACTGAAACAGCATCGAATCAAGAATACTGAGATATCATCAAATCATGAATACTGAAATAGCAGCAAATCAAGAATACTGAGATATTATAGAATCTATCACAGAATCGAAAATAGTGAAACATCACAGAATCACAGGTATCGCCCAGCCAGGGAAACTAGAATATCATCCAGACGGAGATAAGTTGAGTCAGGAAAGCAAGCTAATTCCATCTTGGATTACAACACGCATGAAACATACAGCAATAATACAACAAGCATAATCTAACCATATCATGCAAACGACAAAAATGTTTGCTCTTTTTTTTGCATGCATGCTTCCACAATGCTACGGATTTAAGAAAGCACAGACATGCCAGTGAAAATAAGCAAAGATAAGTTAAGATAAGTTAAGATAAGTTATGATAAGTTATCTTATTTTCACTAGCATGTCTGTGCTAATTCCGTAGCATTGTGGAAGCATGCATGTAGAAAAAAAAAAGCAAACATTCTTGTCGTTTGCATGATATGGTTAGATTATGCTTGTTGTATTCAATATTTCTGATTTGATGATATCTCGAGATCTTTGATTTGATGATATCTCGAGATCTCTGATTTGATGATATATAAATATCTCTGATTTGCCGCTATCTCAATATTTCTGATTTGATGATATCTCGAGATCTCTGATTTGATGATATCTCAGTATCTCTGATTTGCTGCTATCTAAATATTTCTGATTTGATGATATCTCGATATCTCTAATTTGATGATATCTCAGTATTCTTGATTTGATGATATCTCAATATTTCTGATTTGCTGCTATCTCAATATTTCTGATTTGATGATATCTCAGTATTCTTGACTTGATGATATCTCAATATCTCTGATTTGCTGCTATCTCAATATTTCTGATTCTATGATATCTCAGTATTCTTGATTCTATGATGTCTCAATATTCTTGATTTGATGCTGTTCCAGTATTCTTGATTCTGTGATATCTCAGCCTGCTTGATTCTATGATATCTCATTATTTTTGATTCGATGCTATTTCAATAGTCTTGATTCGATGCTATTTCAGTAGTCTTGATTCTGTGATGGATTCCGTGTTATCTCAATATCTCTGATTTGATGATATCTCTGGTTTGCTGCTATTTCAGTATTCATGATTTGATGATATATCGAGATCTCTGATTTGCTATTATTTCAGTATTCATGATTTGCTACTATCTCAGTATTCTTGATTTGATGATTTCTCAGTATTCTTGATTTGCTGTTGTTTCAGTATTTTTTATTCTGTGATATCTCAGCATGCTTGATTCGATGCTGTTTCGGTATTCTTGATTCTGTGATATCTTACCTTTGTTGATTTGATGATATCTCAATATCTCTGGATTGATGATATCTCAATAAATCTGGTTTGCTGCACGTTCAGTATTCTTGATTTGATGATATCTCAGTATTCTTGATTCTGTGATAACATAGTATTCTTGATTTTCTGATATCTCAGTATTTCTTGATATGGTGATATCTCAGTATTCTTGATTCTGTGATATCTCAGTATTCTTGATTCTGTGATATCTCAGTATTCTTGATTCTGTGATATCTCAGTATTCCTGATTCGATGCTATTTCGGTATTCTTGATTATGTGATGTCTCAGTATTCTTGATTTGATGCAAGTTCAGTATTCTTGATTTGGTGATATCTCAGTATTCCTGATTCGATGCTGTTTCGGTATTCTTGATTCTGTGATGTCTCAGTATTCTTGATTTGAGTTCAGTATTTTTTATTTTGTGATATCTCAGTATTCCTGATTCTGTGATATCTCAGTATTCTTGATTCTGTGATATCTCAGTATCTCTGGTTTGCTGCAAGTTCAGTATTCTTGATTTGATGATATCTCAGTATTCTTGATTCTGTGATATCTCAGTATTCCTGATTCAATGCTGTTTCAGTATTCTTGATTCTGTGATGTCTCGGTATTCTTGATTTGATGCAAGTTCAGTATTCTTTATTTGATGATATCTCAGTATTCTAGATTCTATGGTATCTCAGTATTCTTGATTCTGTGATATCTCAGTATTCTTGATTCTGTGTCTGTGATATCTCAGTATTCTTTATTTGATGCTGTTCCAGTGTTCTTGATTCTGTGATATCTCAATATTCTTGAGTCTGTGATTTCTCAGTATTCTTGATTTTATGATATCTCAGTATTCTTGGTTTGCTGCTATTTCAGTATTCTTGATTTGATGATATCCCAGTATTCTTGATTCTGTGCTATTTAAATATTCTTGATTTGATGCTGCTTCAGTATTCTTGATTCTGTGATATTCTTGATTTGCTGCTATTTCAGTATTCATGATTTGCTGCTATCTCAATATTTCTCTGATTTATCTCAGATTTGCTGCTATCTCAGTATTCTTGATTTAATGATATCTCAGTATTCTTGATTTGCTGCTATTTCAGTATTCACGATTTGATGATATCTCGAGATCTTTGATTTGATGATATCTCAGTATTCTTGATTTGATGATGCCTCAATATTTCTCTGGTTTGCTGCAAGTTCAGTATTCTTGATTTGATGATATCTCAATATCTCTGTTTTGCTGCTATTTCAATATTCTTGATTCGATACTGTTTCAGTAATCTTGAATTGATGCTGTTTCAGTATTCTTGATTTGATGATTTCTCTATATCTCTGATCTCAATATTACTGATTTGCTGCTATCTCAGTATTCTGGATTTGATGCTGTTCCGATATTCTTGATTCTGTGATATCTCAGTATTCTTGATTTGATGATGTTCCAGTAGTCTTGATTCTATGATATACCAGCATGCTTGATTCTATGATATCTCTATATTCTTGATTCGATGCTATGTCAATAGTCTTGATTCGATGCTATTTCAGTAGTCTTGATTCTGTCATATATCAGTATTCTTGATTTGATGATGTTCCAGTATTCTTGATTCTATGATATCTATTCCGTGATATCTCAATATCTCTGATTTGATGATATCTCAGGATTCTTGATTTGCTGTTATTTCAGTATTCATGATTTGATGATATATCGAGATCTCTGATTTGCTACTATTTCAGTATTCGTGATTTGCTACTATCTCAGTATTCTTGATTTGATGATTTATCAATATCTCTGATTTGCTACTATTCAGTATTCTTGATTTGATGATATCTCAGTATTCTTGATTTGCTGCTGTTTCAGTATTTTTGATTCGATGCTGTTTCAGTATTCTTGATTCTGATATCTCAGTATGATTGATTTGGTGCTGTTCTGGTATTCTTGATTTTGTGATATCTCAGCATGCTTGATTCTATGATATCTCAATATTCTTGATTCTGTGATATCTCAGGATTCTTGATTTTTTTCTTTTCTAGTATTCTTGATTTGATGATATCTCAGTATTATTGATGTTGTGATATCCCAGTATTTATGATTCTGTTATTTCTCAGAATGCTTGATTTGATGCTGTTTTAGTATTCTTGATTCTGTGATGTTTCAGTATTCTTGATTTTATTCTGTTTCAGTATTCTTGATTCTGTGATGTCTCAGTATTCTTGATTTGATGCTGTTTGAGTATCTCTGGTTTGCTGCAAGTTCAGTATTCTTGATTCTGTGATATCTCAGTATTCTTAAGTTGATGCTTTTCCAGTATTCTTGATTCTGTGATATCCCAGTATTCCTGATACTGTGATATATCAGTATTCTTGATTTGATGATATCTCAGTATTCCTGATTCTGTGTTATCTTCGTATTCTTGATTTGATGCTTTTCCAGTATTCTTGATTTGATGATATCTCATTATTTTTGATTCTGTGATATCCCAGTATTCTTGATTCTGTGATATCTCAGTATTCTTGAGTTGATGCTTTTCTAGTATTCCTGATTCTGTGATATCTCTGACTGGGTAATATTTCAACATGTGGCTCCACAAACATTACCAGAACCTCATTTTGAGTGCCATGATCGAGTGTGATATGTATAGTGATGGGGATGATTGCTTTGCTCCTTCTGATTTTGTTTAAAGTGCCGAGACTAGAACCGGAGTTGATGCCGTTTTGGATCGTGATGACGACTATCTTGTTCCGTCAGACTTTGTTTGACGGCAAAATACTTTTTTGGCGGGTTGTTTATGATTGAGTAGTATAGATAGTGAGGGTAACAGTATATTTTTTTCAAAAAAGTATAAAAAAACTGCTACAATATGCAAGGGTAGGATTTAAATGTGACTTAGATTTAGATCCTAGTATTACAAATGAGAAAATCGGGTAGGGTCCCCACTTCCACTTTTGTTTCTTCAAAATGTCTGTATTACAAATGAGAAATTCGGGTAGGGTCCCCCCTTCCATTTTTTAAGTGATTTTCATGTTTATTTTGAAAACAAACTGCGCTGGTACCCTCATTATCTATACTACTCATAACAGGTACACGTGCACATGCACCCCAGGATGGACCGGTATTACATGCACCACAGGTAAAATCGGTTGCTCCCTCGATCTAAATATAGCCTCCCACTAAAATAAAGTATATTAATGTAAACAAGGAGTACTTAGGCCGAAGTTACGCTGATGCACACCGTGGCATTTGCATCGTTAGAATGTCGGGAATATACATGTTTTACACTTATCGTTAAATACTCATCATCAAGAATTGACACAAATGTCTTGCTTAAAACTGAAATAATGTCAGGGACATGCACTAAAACGCCTCGGTTCTATTTCAGGGCTGGCTAAAGTTCTGAGGGGATATGGTTTGTAGTGAACCTGAGAGGTTAATAAGGATATTTAAAAATATGATAAAATCTTAAATCTTGACTTAAGTAATATTTTCCACTTAAGTTGCTTCATGAATACTGGGCCAGGACTATAATTTGCCAGATGTTTTGTTGTAATGTGAACTGAGAGGTTAAAGCGGATTTTCATATTGGAAAGACATGCAATAGTAGTTTCCATTTCGAAAATTCTGTTAATTTCAGCTTGAATATCACGGGTTCATATTTTTACCATCTAGGTGGTCAGAGATTTGCCGCTTATAGTGATAAGGAAATTCTATAATAATAGTTAAAAGGTTATAGCATTAAGGACTGATGCCAGTCTAGGTGCACCCTATAACCTGGTTAAACCCCAGCTGTTATTGTGCCACTAACCGTTCCAAGACGGTACCCCTATTGTCAATACTTTTATGTATGTGATGTTGCATACCTTGTTTCTATTTATCCTTGCAATTGTTGTTCTTTCAATATTTTGGTTGACTGGTTCCCTGAAGGCTATATTTCTTGTTCGACGTTTAGACTTATGTTTGAGTTCCGATATGTACGTGACATTGACGTCAACACGCACCAAGCCTCATGGCTATATACAAATATACAGAGAAATGTTTAACAAACTGTAACTGCTGCAGTTATGATGCTCGGTATGCATCATTTGTTAATGGTACTAAACCTGAACACAAATAACCCTTCCCAGGGGCTATTATATGTAATACAACCATATGTTTGAAACTATTAAAATTACATCTATTCTGAGACTGTAAATGTTACAGTTGTGCTACTATAAAACCACTGTATAACACTTACTCAGATAAATTATTAGCTCTGACAAAGAGAAATCCGTGCAATTTACACGTACACTTATGTATAAATCACATGCTTAACAGTGTCAAGACCGTAAAAGATGAAGTATATATAGTTGTTTAATCAATTCCTTTTTTAAAAAGAATTAACAGTCAAATTAACGAACTTTTGCTAAACGGACCGTGTAGCGTTAACATTCGACAATGAAACGAATCCAATATCATATTAGTATTCAGTATTGGTTTTGAAAAGACGCAACTTTCAGAAATTAACTTCGGGATGGTTAAAATTGTGTACTATTGGTTTTATTAATATTGAGTTCTGCTCAGCCCGGGGCTAGAGGACGTCAGTGGTAGCTAGCATATTTCACTACCGATCATGAACAGTCTCAATCAAACCGAGACTGCAATATTTCGTATGTGTCGTTTTCGGCCGTTTCCAAAGGTCCATTATCATACTCTTTTTTTTTCAGAAATTAACTATAAGATAACATGAGATAGATAAGATAACCAGTCAAAGCTCTAACCTTAAACAGTTACGTTTTTCATAACCTGTGACTGTTATTAAAAAAAACACTAAAACTGGGATAGTAACCAGAAACAGTTACTACCACAAAATCGTTCAAGTTTAGATGCATTCTATCTTCTGTACAGGAATTTTCCCTATATACTCGTATATATAATTTTCTCCAGGTAGGGTAATTATTCAACTTTACAACCATGCAATAAATTTTTATGAGCAAGGCCTCTCAAGTTACCTACTGTTATGCAACAAAATTCATTAAAAATCATTTTGTAGGCACCAATATGACAATTAGTGAACAACAGCTAATTGAATATTGATGAAGATGTATTTATCTTTAATAATAAGTATTCAGACATTAGTAAACACTGCACATTTGGCAACTATTTCGATTTATTAGCAAATGATCTTAGTAACTGATTTAGGTTACAAATGGTTATTAGGTAAACGTATCTCCTACTCTAAACCAAAGGGTGATAATAATTTGGCATTTTAATAACTTCCAGCAGTTATAAAACTTGTAACTGTTTAAGGTTAGAGCTCCGACTGATAACATACGTTTTATTTTAAGCCTGCAAGACACATATAACAATACAAACATACACCCTGAGGAGCTTTTGAACCCATTATTAACATAATGTATATAGTTAACATAGTGTAGTAAACAAAAGTATGAAAGGGGAAATCTGGAAATCGTCGAAAACGATAAATACAAAAATACTGCAGTATCGGTTTGATTGAGACGGTTCATGAACGGTAGTGAAAAGTGCTTGTTATCGGTTCACGCCCCTCTAGCCCTGTGTTGAACAGAACCCAATATTTAAAATGCCCATAGTACATAAATTTGAGCCGTCCCGAAGATGGTATGCATATGACGGTGAATATGGAAACCTGAATGAGGTGTTTTCACATCATTCCATGGCCAGCGGCGTATGGTCCCAGTTTCTAACAAAACGATTTGCCCTAAACGAGAAAACAATGGGCGCAATAAGCAAAATGGAATTTAGCTCGGAGCAGATAATAAAAAGCCTGCGTATCACAGGTAACAATCAAAAGACTAAATTAAAAAGCAGGCAACATATCCTTAGGGTGATTAAACAATATTCAGAACCTTTAAAGGCTGGAGTAGTACAGCTATAGAACCGTTTTATTACCGAGCACAAACTAGTTTGAAACGATAGCTAAACGAACACAAAACGCGGCACAACACAAACGCGTTTAACTGGGTTTCTGCGGATTAACCAATGAACATTGAAGGAAAACGTTTCCAACGTTTTTTTCTGCTGTAAACGGGTTTGTCTCATTCCGAGTTTTTTGCGTTTGTAAGTTTAGCCAATCAGGTTGCTGATATTTAGTTTGGCCATTCAGAACACGAAACGCCTAAACTGTAAACGGTGACTGAGCAAACGGTTAAAACGGGTTTCTGCGTTTTTCCGTTTGACCAATGAGAATGCAGATCATTTAACCACTAAAACATTCCGTTGCGCTAAATAATTATTTCGTAGCAGACGCATACTATTTTATATTAGTGGCGATATTCTGTTAAGCTATACATGGTGTTGTATAAATAATGAGTTACATAGCTATATGATACATGTATATTTATTTGCGTTAATGGGATTAACATTTTAAGTGGACTTAATAAACAGGCGCCGCGCATGAAATGAATGACACGCTTACTGCGTGTGTGTGTGTACTAGGTGTTAATTGTGTAATCGTAATAACTGACACGCTGAACGGCGGAGTTGACTATACGCATTAAATATAACGGGTTAAACAATTACACATGATTATATTGATCACGATTCGGTTCTTAGAATACATTTAATGCAAATCAAACGTAATGTTTAAAGAGTCAAACATACTTTATATCTGGGATGTCATACAGAGCCCTGTTTATATATACGGCTTTTATTGTGCTTACACAACATGGGTTGTTTACTAATTGCATGTAATAAAGTATTATGTGAAAAAGTGTTATAACATCTATAACAGCAACGTTTTGGAGTTTCACATTCATAATCCTGTTTTTTTTAATAATTTACAAACTTCAAAAATGGGATTTTGATTTCAGATAACTATTTGATAAAACACAATAACAAAGAGGAAAAAGCATGCAAACATATAGCTACTAGTGGATATTAACATGTATCTAAGAGAAGCAACAGATATGTATGTATAAACGTATACGTATTTTTTTAATTAAAACCAAAAAATAAAAATAAAAATAATAAGCGTAAGAAACAACAATATTATAACTTATCAATAACTTAAAATGTTACGATTAATTTCATGAAGGTCTGCGCTCCCGTTATTGAACGATAACGTGAGCAAATGAACGATAAACTAAGACCATACTTTGCTCTAGATATGATTTATATTCATAATCAAGGATCGTTGTCAGTCTTTCATGTTTTTATTCTGATGATTACTGAACAGAACAGAACATATTCTTTATTCACTTAAACTTTACAGTTTTTCGTGATACACAAAAGCATATACATACATTCAATCTACACGTGAATAGTTATGGTGTATGACAATACATTAAAAAATAAATTGAATCAAATAAATACAAATTCAGAGGTATAATAAATATTGGATGCACTCCTATTAGCAATTTCAGTCTTAGTGGAACTGACACTAATCACAATATACAGTAGGGAATATCCCTCCGCCCAGAAAATCTAATTTTCTTAGTAAATAAGTTAGGTCGCTATTAAATATTATTATTGTTTAAACGATTTATACGAAGCAAAAATGCTTTATTGATAAATTTGCTTAGCAGAAGTATTTCTGATTTGTTATTACTTTGAAGGAGAAGCGTAAATTTATACATACTAGGTCTATGTCTATAGAAACGCTTTAAATACACTGTGTTTAAATCTGAATACAAGGGACATATAAACACAAAGTGATACTCGTCTTCTACTTCATTTGTAACACAAAGCTGACATACACGATTATTTCTTTCAATTCTTTCTCTGCCGAATCGACCAGAATGAATGCGTAAATGATGTGCCGATAAGCGTAACTTTGATAGAGATGTTCGTAAGCTCCTAGAGATAATAATATCCAAGTAAGATTCAAATGCTAAGTTTTCTTTAACTACCTTATACAACATAAGTACCTGATTCGAATCAACTCTGGCTCTAAATTCTTGTAAAAATTCATCCAGTAGTCTTTGTTTAAAAATACATAAAAAAGCATTGATATTTTCTACATTTTGGTCCTTCCAAACATACATAAAACCATATTTCTCTAGCAACATTTTAACCTTAAGAAACCAGTTTGTATATCCCTTTTCTACGTCTTGTAACGAAGACTCTCTAATGTATTTTATAATGATATTTTCACTATTGCATATTTTTAACCAGAACTTGATAATACGTACATATCTATTTATATAAAGTGGAAATCTTCCCAGTTCCCCATAAACAGCACAATTGCTTGTGGATAGTCTAACTCCCAATACTTGTTTACAGAACCTTAAATGTAAATTTTCCAATGGTTTAGACTTTGAGAAGCCCCAAACTTCGCTCCCGTAATTTATAGTTGATGAAACAAATGCATCAAATAATTGTAAAGCTAGTTTCGGTTTAGTCTCATGTATTTTCAACTTGGCAGTAAGCGCATTCATTGCCTTTAGACCTTTACCATATAATGTATTTGTATTTAAATTAAACGTACCAGTATAGTTAACTGTTACCCCCAAATAGTTAAAATCGTTTACTGCTTCAATAACCTCGCCTCCATATTTCCATTATTCATTTCTTTTAATTATACCCCGTTTGCGAAATACAACGATTTTCGTTTTAGCCACATTAACTTCTAAGTTCCATTTTTTACAATATTCTTCTAGCCTATCCAATGATGCTTGTAAATCTTCGGGCGTTAGACCTATCAAAACCATATCGTCTGCAAAAAGTAGCAATATAATACAAATATCCCTAAAATTAATTCCACAATCTTGTCTGTTTTGAATAAAAAGTTCCAGGTCTTCTACAAATAGTGAAAATAAAATTGGAGAATTTATCTCCCCTTGTCTTAAGCCCACGGCTATATCAAAGAAATCAGAGAACTTATTGCACATTTTCACACATGATTTTACTGATTTATACATGTTTCTTATTATTCTTAGAAGTTTGCCATTTAAACCCATATTATACAATTTGAACCATAACGCATGTCTATATATAGAATCGAAACAACGTTTCAAGTCAACGAATGCACAATATAATCTATTATTTTCATTTAACACCTTTTCAATTAGTGCCTGTAATATAAAAATAGCGTCCTTTGTTGAACATCCTTTTTTAAAACCAAACTGCGAGTCAGATATAACATTATTCTCATTACACCATTTAGATATACGTTGGTTTAAAATACAATTAAACAATTTTCCAAAATTACTCAATAACGTTATTCCTCTGTAATTATTAACATCACATTTATCACCAGTTTTAAATATCGGTATAATAAAACCTTTTGTCCATGCCTCAGGAAATATTCCTGCATCTAGAATCCTGTTAAAAATATCAGTAATATGACCAGACAATATATCACTAGCCTCGATGAAGTACTCATTTAAAAGCTCATCTTCGCCGCATGATTTTCTACGCTTTAACAATGTAATACATTTGCATACCTCTTTGTGAGATATTCGTTTATCTAATTCTTCAAAAACTGGATCGAAATCTTCAAAATCGTGAGTCTCATTAAAATGTTCTGAATCTGTATGCGTGGAATGTATAACTTCGGCAAACATGTCTTCGAAATAACTTTTAAAATCATTTAAAGGTACCTTTATATTGTGTGTTCCCTTTTTGCAATTAAAATAGCGCCAAAAATCACGCGGTTTACATTTATTTAAGTTTTCAAATTCTTTAGTCAGTTTAAATTTATAGCTTCTGGCCTTTTTTTAACTAACGTTTTATATAAACGTTTTAATCTGTGCAACTCTATCCTATCTTCATTTGTTTTAGTTCTATTGTATTTAAACATCGCAACTTTATAGACTCTCTTTGCTTCCTTACAATCTTCATCAAACCACTTATACGAGTCATTTACATGTATGAATTCAAATTGAGGTCGTTCAACGTAACTTTTGTCAAACAATGGGTCTGCCACCTCCTTAAGTATAGAACTGAATCCAGTTATCAAAGTATTTATACTATTTGCATCATTCCTGTTATTTTCAAACAAAAGATTGTTAAAATTCGGCAATTTCGAAATTAACAAAGAACGATAGGATTCCTTTTCTGCTTCATTCCATTGAACCTTTTTAATATATTCGTCATGAATATAGCGATCTGCTTTATTGTAGCATGGAATAGCAAAATTTAAAGATGCGTGGTCACTAAATTCATTGAAACAACCAATGGAAAAGTTGTTTACCTTGTCAAAGTTATTAGCATTCTATAATAAATAATCAATTACAGTAGCACCTTGACTATATTGATATGTAAATGAACCGATACCACTGTCTTCCGCTAATCTCCCATTTACAATTCTTAATGAGGTAGCTTTACACAAGTCTAATAGTCTGTTACCTTGCGAATTATTGCCCTTGTCTAATGAGTAACGAGGTATCGGGGTATCTGCAATATAATCATCTGTGTCTAAATCTGGTATAAAACGATCATTTAGTATAAAGTCTGGTTTACAAGCAGTTCTTGCATTACAATCGCCCGCGACCATAACGATACCAATAGATTCATAATATTGAATATCGTTTTGTAACACTTCGAATAAGTCTATGTCTACCAAATTTGCGACAGGAG
This sequence comes from Cyrtodaria siliqua, assembly GCA_037043455.1. Taxonomy (NCBI): domain Eukaryota; kingdom Metazoa; phylum Mollusca; class Bivalvia; order Adapedonta; family Hiatellidae; genus Cyrtodaria; species Cyrtodaria siliqua. The sequence goes on from JAWPHD010002406.1 coordinate 20,661, forward strand.
AATTTTCACCCCACAGATACACAGCAGCGAGATAAATGTCAGAATCATTACCGAAATAATACTTATCAATTTTTAGCCATATAATTGTTTCATTAACATTTTTAATTACACTAATTCCATCTTTAATTTCATTTCGTACATATATAACAATTCCTCCACTACTGCGTTTGGCGTTTCTATGTCTTAGTTTTCTATAAAAATTGAAACAATAGTAATCATCGAGTTCTACCTTACTAGATTTACAAGTCCACGCTTCTGTAAGAACAATAATATCATGACCATATAAATAGTTTACAAAATCACCGTCAGCTCTTTTGGCTGCTGATAACCCATTGCAGTTCCAGATTATACACTTGATGATTTGACGCACCAAGTGTACATGTATAATGAAAAGTGTACTAATTAAATACTATACAACAAACCAATTAGCCGAAATGCCAACTGACCACCCGTCGCCATATTTAGTATGTATTCGTTATTGACATAAAATGTATTATGGTAAACACTATAAACTAAATTTTACGGCTTTTTGTTATATTATGAACTAAATTATTTATCTCAATTAGAAACAAGCATGTGACATGTATGTTATTTTAATAAATATATCAACTTGATTAGTTGAAATACAACAATAAACATAATATATAATTATTGTTTTCGACCAGTCATGTAGACGCAAATTCAACGGGCTGTTTAAATAACGTGTAGTAACGGGTGAATAATTATCAAAATGGAATGAAAAATAAAGACGATTAGACCATGTGAAGCTTATTTTGAAACGAAACGGATAGGTATCCTTCCCGACCCCCACATCCACAAACACTGTCCACTTCCACTCCACGCCATCCAACACACACGTGCACACACACACATATACGCGCTGTCCGTCCATCTGTATCATTACATGCTGTTGTGTTTCATAAGTTTATTTTAATTGAATTTGTTTTCAAACGTTTATTTATATGTATAACGCATTCAATGAAATCGCATCGAAACAGAGTCAGGTAATTAAACTGTGCTTGCAACTAATAAAGCTAAGTTGAGAATGCTTAATTATACTCATTCTCCATAAGACAGCTACCTCGGTAGATCAGTGTAAAGCATTGTGCTTGAAACTATAAATGAATTGTAACAGTCATGCATGGGGGAGTTAATTTACGCTGATATTATATTTCTATAACTGGTAGAATCTAGCCATTGAATTATACATGTATGATGTGATCAGCAGATGAAGCGGGGGTTCATAAGTGGTTAAGTGACACCATCCTGTATACCAGGACATGGATGAGAGTTGAACTTTATTTTAACAAAAGACGTAGGATGATTTTGTTTCCTCATTGAGTAGTGTCATTCAATTGACCAATCAAACGCTGACCAATGTATAATCATTATATTAGTGATACTTAACTTAAGACTCGACATCCTGCAGAAACAGGATTCGTGTAGGGGGGTTGATTTTCGATTTTGCCATTATCAAATCTCGCTCTCGTTTTTCGCGAGATTTCGAGTTCGGGGTGTCTCAATGAGTAAACAGTGTTTAGTTGTTCTAGACACATTTTAGAACGTATCATGCAAACATATCGTGCGAGTGCATTTTCTAGTTGTGTTAGTAATATAAGCTGTCGGAATATTGACCTTTTCTTGGTAAAATGGCTTGTTTACTGCCATTATAATGATACCTTAAAACCGAAAGTAGGTAGATGTGCGTTATTCAAAGATCATTATCCTCGTGTTTAATAAATTATTTAAAGTAATTCACTTTATTTATTACACTTAAATACGTCCCTACATTTTAATCGTATTAACCAAGTTATATATATAACTTTCTTGTAAACAGGAACGATTCATATTAATCTTGTCTACCAGCTATAAAATAAAAATAAAAGAATAAATAAGCATAGTAGTTTGAGAGTCTTTCAATTCTCCTTTAAATAACTTTCATACAAGTATATTCCACAAGGAATATGTTTCGCAAAAAGTAATTTACTGTTGATACGGCATATATAAAATAACACAACTCTGCAATACATTGTTTTATTCCTACTATAAGATTTTATAAATCATGGGACGTTCATAGATATATAGCCATGCTAAAAACAATTAATTGAACAGTCGCTTAAGTTGGGTTTTATTTACAGGTTGTTTATTGCAATCAAAATATAAACGGTTTCTCCAATTGTAATAATGCGATACCCCGTGGCTAATTGGCTGTCCTAAGCCGGATGTTTGTTTAGATCAAAGAGGCCATAAATCACAAACACTGGCTACGCGTGGAGTGTTGACATCAGATGTATACTATAACTGTGTCATATTTTAATGTGTGACATACGGCGAGAGTTAAAATATTACTTGAGTTAACTGTTTGAATTTTCAATTTTATTTATAGAATGCATTTGTGAAACTAAACACATTACAAATGAATTACGTTCAGTAGGATTTGTCTAAATAAAAAACGTGAGTCAGCACGTACAGTACTGGATTCTCAAACTACTGGTAGATAATATTAATATGAACCGTTCCTGTTTACAAGAAGTTATATATATAATTATAAATAAATAAAACTTGTTAAACATGTTAAATGTGATTAAAATGCAGGTACTTGCTTATTCAAGTGTAATAAGTAAAGCTAATTACTTTAAATAATTTACGAAACATGAGGAGTATGATATTTGAGTAATGCACATCTACCTTAACTTTCAAGGTATTATTATAATGGCAGTAAAAAAAGCCATTTCCCACAGAAAAGGTCAATATTATAACAGCTTATATTACTAACACAACCAGAAATAGCACTCGCACGATATTTGTTCATGATACGTTCTAAACTGTGTCTAAAACAAATATACACTGTATATTCACTAAACAGAGTTAATGTTCAGACCCCACGAACTCGAAATCTCGCAAAAAACGAGAGCGGGATTTGATAATGGCAAAATGTGAATATCTTTTATTATTTCGAATATATCAAGTTATCGGATCGCAAACCCTTCTTCTGGGACGGCTTTAAATAACATTCCATGTGTTGACAAACCATTAAACACCATTTAAATATTTCCGTATTTTGTTACAGCGCCGCTTACTGATGTGAAATGGGTACACTTCAAACGTGTATGCCACTCGCTTATCCATACACTCTAATATCTACACGCGTTGTGGATTTTCACTTGGTTAAAGGGAATGCATCAGGATTGGAAGTTCTTTTAAAATTGTTCAAATATATTATTTCGCAATTAAAATAAGGAAAAATGAACTAAATGAGCTATACACGACCAAAGTAAATTACTCCTAACATATACAAAAAAATACATACATGTGGTATTGACTAACTAAGGTTACGTGCCAAAGATAGCTATTTTAAGCTTGGCGGTAAAAAAATCGCAACATCTTGCAAAACGAACGTCATGTGTCAGTATCACCGCGGTGATCACGTGTGACTGTTATTTATAATCTGGTGATTACTCCATGGCCTAATAAGCCTGTAGTATAGGAAACTTATGGAGCTTGCTATACAGTAGCTTAGAGCCATTTCACAATTTCATAGCTTTGTATTTTATTAATACACGTGTTGCCCCCAAAACCTGATGTACTTCCTTTAAGTTGCGGAAGGACGATATAATTCGTGCATTTTAAAAAATCATGCCTGTAGTAGTAGAAGTAGTGGTGGTGGTGGTGGTAGTAGTAGTAGTAGCAGCAGCAGCAGCAGCAATAGCAGCAGTAGCAGCAGCCGCAGTAGCAGTTGTAGTATCATCCAAATTAACACAAAATTACGACATGATGTGAACAAACGTAACGCATGCGAATAATGAACGTTAACCTGAATTATTTAATTAAGTTTTTTTACAGTGCAAGCTTTATCTAATGTGCTCGCTGCCACCGAGCTTCATCGTGCAGCAATGGATGGTGGTTTGTCCTTATACCTGCATTATTAATTATTCGTATTTATTTGTCAAATCAATCATGAATGCTATCAATGTATATAGGACTGGTATCCTGAACTGTTATTTACGAGTGTCCGTGGAGCGTCCATTACTGACCATTACAGTCACAGTTGGGGTTCTCAGCGTCTCGTATGTTGGCCAATCACATGTTGCTACATATAGTCAGTTACTCCCTTTTATTTCAATCAGCCAATCGCAAGTGACGAACTAAATAATACATGGTACAATCCTAAATTTTAATTATGCATGCATGCTGTATTGTATTATATAATTTTATCAGGCGACATAACATTTTCAACTATGATTTACGACGAATATTGATTTAATTTATAATTAAAGAGGCACTTTATAATACTAAAACAGGCTGAAATTTATTTTCAATATATGTTATTTGTATTAATACAATGTGCACTGGTCAAAATAATTTTATGATCAGACGAAAACTATCTGGTAAGTGATACTCTCCGAAACTATTTTATTGAATAGTTTAAAACTATAAGGAGTAAAACACATTATTAGTTTAGTTTACTTCCGTTCTTGTACTTTCTACGTATATAGTGAGCACATACAATGTTGTACAAATAATCACAGACATATTAATAATTAGCTATTAGGTCTGTGAAATAATTAGGAATAAAAAAATGTAAACCAGATATAACTATTTTACCACATTGCAATATGATAAGTTCATGAAGTTAAGTTAATACGTTTTAGATATTATAAGTAACTGTATGACTTTGTTTATATCTCTCAATAACGGCAATATCTGCAGATTTCGAAACATTATAGTTTAGGTTTGAAACACGGCAGCCTTGATATTTTTTATTTAAATTCGCGGCGTCCCGTCAATTTCTTTCTCTATAAGTTCAATTAAATTCGTGCCTTTTGTGAATGTTTCTTGTCGTTCGTGTGTATTTTAAAGTAATGAATTCTAAGTTCATACTCTGTACTATAATGTATATTTCAGCGTATTCATGCATTTAAACCGTATCTATTTAAATGCAACCAGGTTAAACGTAAATATGATTCTGGTTATATAAATCGAGACACCCATTTCAAACACTTCAAGATTGCCGTAGGTCCCTTTAAAACGAATTCCATACGAAGGTGCTTATTTTAATAAAATTATTCAAGATTGCTCTGCGTCCCTTTATAATCATTAGTGCATTCCATACGATGCAATATATATCTTATTTTTTAATTTCACACGGATCACAAACACGCTAAAACAACAGATGTGGTTATATAGCGACAATAATTCATTATGTTGTCCATTTTTCCGGTTTTGCCCTCATTTCCATTACGGCTCTCTCCCATTTATTAGGTAAACTGTGTATATTCCATTTATTTACAAACTAAATTTTACAGCACTAATTAATTTGGAAATATTAAGTTTTCATACTTCCACTATGTATAATGTGAAAAAAATCTAATTACTGATGTCTCTTGTACACACTACGCGAGCTATGGATTAAACAATTAATGATTGTCGACGTCGGGTGTTTTATGCAATAAAGCCGTTGTTGCATATCCAAAACCCGGGTAATTAAAGGATGCATCTAGTCAGGGCACTATATGTCATTTTTGACCCAGATTTAGTTAAGCATATATTAACTCGATGGTGGCATGAATATAAATGATGGGAAAATACATGGGGTTTGCACGTAGGAATTAACATAACTATTAAGTATTAAGCATCAATTTGTGTTTCTAATTAATATACATTTTTGTTTCATTTGCTGCATCAATCAATTACTGTTAAACCAACGAAGAGAATTATCTAATTGTACTGTCCTTTTTTCATTGGTCAAACGCAAAAAATGGTAAAAACTAAAAAACGCGTTTGCAAACTCTGCGCATGCGCACTACGCGCGTTTGGAAACGCCCGTTTCAGAGCGTTTGGAAACGGAAAAATCTGAGCAGGCGCACTTAAAGCGTTTGCAAACCAAACCCGTTTTCGGTCGTTTTCCGTTTTAAAACGACAAACGAACGACAAACTGGTTTGAAACGGTAGATTAACGGTAAAACTCGGTAATAAAACGATTCCATAGCTGTAGAACCACCTATTCGAAATTCAAATCAGAAACCAAAAGTATTGATATTGTACCACCATTATCTGTAAATATCGGACTCAGCGATCTCTGAAGATCGGAAGCTATAAAATGTAAGAGTAATTAAAATGGAATAACTAATACACAAGCAAGAGCACAATGACAAACTAAAGGACACGTTTCATAAAAAACTTATGCTGGAGCTATTAATCACTTACAAAATATACATATGTTAAATCCGTTGCAGTTAAAGGACATATAGCTGATCATAATAAGTAAATACAGATATGGTCTTTTTAATAAAAGTCTATTATTTTTTTCGATGTATACTGAAGCGAAAAAGAAACGCAACTCGGGAATTTCCGCTATATATTGTATATACTGCACACTTAATTCCATATATTATTCCAAAGAAATCCCAAGATGTTTTATAAAAAAAAGTTGCAGTTAGTTAAAGAAAGGACACAACTGTGATGTTGTAGACGTTTTAATCACAGTACAGTTTGTAACCAAGAAATCCATAAATGTTGAAGTTCCTCTTTGAAAAACTAGCCAATTCAGTACTTTATTTATTTACATGCTTGAGCCAAACGCGTACTCCTTCAATAATGAAACATTGAAGGAATACTATTTGCTGTGTTATGTTTTGCTTTAGTCTTTTTTTCCGAAAGGAAAGGTCTAACGTGGCCATGTACCTATCGATTAACAGCAGCATATTGTACATACATTATATAGCGGAAATTCCCGAGTTGCGTTTCTTTTTCGCTTCAGTATATGTAACATGTAGCAAAAACAACGATAAGTTACTAAGGGACAACAGGGATGTCTAAAATTACAAGCCCATCCCATGTCCCTCAGTCATTGATAGGAAAAGGAAGTGCTTCAGACGGAGAAAAAAGCCAATATCACCATTGATCAGATCACAAATGGACTGAACTACACATACATTTGAGCAGGATATATATGTTACTAATATATTTTCTATCTGACTCGAGCAGACCCGCAGTCGTTGCAAGACTGTAAAGACGTGCTTCACAAAGGCGGAGGTCGGGTGAATGGTCTTTACACCATTTATATAGATGACAATGGTCACTGGAAACCCGTAGAAGTTTTCTGTGATATGAGTACAGACGGAGGAGGGTGGACGGTTAGTTAAATGCAGTTATATTCACATTACATATTAATTTGCCTTTAGAAGCTATAACGCTATATCTTGCTACATCCCCCAATGCTTCAATCAATTCAAGTTCTCTTTCCTGACTGTATGTTAGAGCTTAATACATTTGGCATTAGTTTTATGCAAGCATTCAGTCATATTTAAATAAACTTCGGAAAGGTGCAGTTAAGCAATTTTAATTATGTATTATGTTTTAGTGTAGCAAAATGTCCTTCATATTCAAGAGGTGTTCGCGTACAAATACTAACCGTGCAAGTTAAAGCCTTACTACACTATCCTACATAATATATAATTGTAATGTGACGTCATCAGTATATGTGCAATTTGTAACGCAGCAAAGTGGACTGAACATACGGGAACGACAAAATCACACTAGACCCAGTAAGCGTATGAGCTTGATATATCCTTATTTTTTAAGATCTATTTTTAAATAATCTAGGAAAGCACGTTTCCTGTGCAAGTGGCATCGTTGGGTATGATTGCTTTACGAAACATGTGTTTCCTATAATGATATTGTATGAGATCTTCTTAATGCGGTCAGCTTAATCAGCGAATTGGAAAATGAAACCTCTTCTACCTCTATAACAACCAGATCGACTAAGATCAACAAGATCAAAAGTTACAATATACTGTGTATGGAATATATATGGAATATATATGGCAGCAGTGATAAACCATTCTAGGTATGTTGTCATAGAGACAGTTACAGAGGAAGTGTGGTATATATGATATATACGGGACAAAAATCCTAATTATTCACTTTTGTTTTAGTTTTAAATATATTTTAGTATAGTTGTGTGATAAGTATTTTGTTTTGACCCATAGTTGGTAAAACATTTATTTTTTGTTTAAATTGTTACACCTTTTGAGAGTTACCCTCCCTCATAGACTATGTCTATGCCTCCCTTTATATTGCTGATGAAACACAAGTGCGTTTAAAGATATAAACTTCTAAAAACTGGTATGAAATAATATTTTAAAAAATATAAGCATTTGTCCAATGTATTGCATATTCTCCGTCTATTAGAAATTGAAACATGGATAATCCTAAATACATTCAAGTAAAAGTAATTCATTGTTAACATTAAATAGTTCGAAAATGTCTTTTACAACACACATTTGTAGTGGTAATGCTAGTAAAATAGCAAAATAATTTTAGCTGGTATATTTTAGAATTAGGAACATCAAAAGCTGCACTAATTCGAAGTAATTAACAAAATCCTTTATACCCAGTTGTATAAGTGTTGTAACTAAATTATTTCTAACAAAACACATCGACTTAAAAGCTTTAAAGTATGTTCATGCAATAAGAGCAGATTCAGAGACTGCAATATTTTGCAGTTTATCCGAATCTCTAATCAAGCGTGTAATACACAAAACAGTGAGAATAATATGGACATATTCTTAGGCGGGTATTTAGGAATTTTGATTAGTATACATGTCTCAGTTATACACCATTCTTAGTCTGCTGTTATGAGCCAGTAACAAAATATCTGTTTGCAGTGATACAGCATACTGGAGTGTTGTTATTTAGCTAATAACACCAGATTATTGTATATATGACTGCTATGATACACCAAGCTGGGTATGTTTGTTATATAGCTAGTAACAACAGAGTATTGTATATACGTCTGCTGTGATACACCAAGCTGGGTATGTTTGTTATATAGCTAGTAACAACAGAGTATTGTATATACGTCTGCTGTGATACACCATGCTGGGTATGTATGTTATATAGCTAGTAACAACGAAGTACTATATATACGTCTGCAGTGATACACCATGCTGGGTATGTTTGTTATATAGCTAGTAACAACAGAGTATTGTATATAGTCTGCTGTGATACACCAAGCTGGGTATGTTTGTTATATTGCTAGTAGCAACAGAGTATTGTATATACGTCTGCTGTGATACACCATACTGGGTATGTTTTTTATATAGCTAGTAGCAACAGAGTATTGTATATACGTCTGCTGTTATACACCATACTGGGTATGTATGTTATATAGCTAGTAACAACAGAGTATGGTATATACGACTGCTGTGATACACCATGCTGGGTATGTTTTTTATATAGCTAGTAGCAACAGAGTATTGTATATACGTCTGCTGTTATACACCATACTGGGTATGTATGTTATATAGCTAGTAACAAAATAGTATGGTATATACGCCTGCAGTGATACACCATACTGGGTATATTTGTTATATAGCTAGTAACAACAGAGTATTGTATATACGTCTGCTGTGATACACCATACTGGGTATGTTTGTTATATTGCTAGTAGCAACAGAGTATTGTATATACGTCTGCTGTGATACACCATACTAGGTATGTATGTTATATAGCTAGTAACAACAGAGTATGGTATATACGACTGCAGTGATACACCATGCTGGGTACGTATGTTATATAGCTAGTAACAACAGAGTATGGTATATACGACTGCTGTGATACACCATACTGGGTATGTATGTTATATAGCTAGTAACAACAGAGTATTGTATATACGTCTGCTGTGATACACCATGCTGGGTGTGTTGCTATATAGCTAGTAACAACATATTATGATATATACGATTGCTGTGATACACCATACTGGGTATATTTGTAATATAACAGCCGCCGTTTTTTTTTTGCCGCGCCGGTTTTTGGCAAAAACAGCAAGTAATTCCGAATGAGCTAGGGAACTTTCGACTATGGGAAAATATATTCCCATGGGAAATGATTTGGGCATTTTTCCCATGGGAAAAATAAAAAGTATTTATCTTTCAATATAATGTCAAAATAGTATGCGGCTTTCATATTTAGGGTCTATGACGAAGTTTTACAGCGATACGAGCACTTTGATATTTTCCCATTCCCAATATTGTAATTTGGGAAAATTTTCCAATGGGGAAATGAGTTATTTCTTAATAGCTAAAACAACATTTCAAAGCCTGGAAACATCTTCTGTTGCAGTGTTGACAATTAAATATGACCTTATGTTTATAATTTAATGAAATAAAAACTTTCCCAAAATAAAAAAATTCTTTTTGGGAAAATTTTCCCAAATGTTATTGGGAAAATTTTCCCAAATTGTTTTGGGAAAATTCTCCGATTTTCTGACTGGGAAATTTCTCTAAATATTTTTTAAGGAAATGAAAAAGAAAAAAATCTTCCAAGTAAGTATAAGTCAAAATATCAAACCAAAAAAAAAAAAAAAAAAAATCAACCAGTTTGTTTAAGATTGAATATTTTAACTCAGATCTGATTTAACTCAGCATCTCAGATTCAGATTTGAGTATGATGTGTTGCCTTGCGATTGGTCCTTAACATAGTAATGTGACTCGTGCATAGCCTGACAGTTATTGATACTGCACTGTATTTCCCATGGGAACCCTGTTTTCCTACATACCATTGAGCTCGACTTTAAGTGAGGAAGTGTCGATTGTTACGGATGGCGGGAGGTGAACAGTACTGGTTCTACCCAGGAAAAGTATGGGTGGTCTGCCTCCAACACAAAAAAGGCATATATAACATTGCGTGTATTGAAAAGGACGTAAAACACCACACAAACAAACTACATTGTTTCAGAAAAATATTTCATTCGTTTTCATTCATTTTATATCCTTACACTATAATGCATTGATCAAGGCAATGTCAAATGCCCTAAACTTTGACCTTCTAGCCCAAACATGAATAAAAGTCATTGTTTTAACAGGGGTACTATTTCCGTAAAGTTCCATGATTGTATGTCTAACAGTGACAAATTACAGTGGAAAGAGTGTTTCTCAGAACTGGGTCATTGTCAGGTTAATTTGACCTTGATGATCTATCGATCCCAAAAGCAATAGGCTTCCACCTATCTTAAAGGGCAATATACCAACAAAGTTTTATATGGTGTTGTGCTTTCAGAGTTATCTCGCAGAATGCATATTTTATTAAGATCATTGAACCTTTTAACCCAAAAACAAAAGGTTTCTACGCTCGCCAAGGGACAATTTATCTATTAACGTTTCATGAATGTGGGTGTCATGGTTTTGAAGTTATCACACAATGTGTATTTCCATATAAGGGATGGCAATCTTGACACTTGTCCTACCAAGCGTAGAAAATAACATGTTTCCTCTCCTCAAGGGCAATGTACCTATGAAAAATCATGAGCGTTATGGTTTTAAAGTTATCATGCAGCATGTGTAATTGCTTATTGTCGGACGAATTGAATTGAATTGGGTTTTAAGACGCACCAACACATGAAAGGTTATATGTGACAATAATGTCGCCTAAAAGGAATGAACGTGCAAGGCTCATCCTCCATCTACATCAAGATAAAATATGGTGAATGGCAAGATAGAACCACGTTTCCAAGTCTGCATATGCGGTGTCATGATAAAGACCTTAAATAACCCTATACCATGTACTCTTTTTCAAACGGGCGCACAAAAACGTGTTGTCGAAACAGATCTACAAACAAGAGGCCCAAGAGGGCCTGTATCGCTCTACTGGCTCTGTGGAGTCTGTGATATGCGCAACTAGGCTTGATACTGATCATACTTGCCAAGTTTCACTGAAACCCAGTCAGGAGTTCGGGAAGACTAGTCTGGACAAAGTTTGTGTATAAGGGGCAATAATTGTCAAAAATCATTCAACAAAAACATGGTGATATGTGCAACTAGGCTTGCTACTGCTCATCACTGCCAAGTATCGTTGAAATCCAGTCCAGCATTCAGGAGAACTATCATGTACAATGTTAGTGTATTCAAACCTTTAAAGCGCTATAACTCATTCAACCGGAACACGGCGATGGCATGCACAACTAGGTCAGGTACTGATTATTCCTGCAAAGTTCCACTGATATCCAAACTGGGGATCAGGAGAACTAGTCCGGACAATATGTGTGTATTAAAGCCTTTAAAGGGCCAAAAATCTTTCAACAAAAGTACAGCTATGACATGCATAAGTAGGCTTGGTACTGATCACCTCTGCAAAGTTTTGTTGATTTTCGGTCAGGGGTTCATGAAATATGGTCCGGACAAATTGTGTTTTACACCTGTCAAAAAACATTCAACCGGAATGCGTGGACGATATGCATAACCATATTTGGTACTGATCATCCATGCAGTTCATTAAAATTTAGCCAAACGGACCTATATTCTTAATGTGGCAAAATACAGCATGTTTAACTAAATCAAGGGGCATAACTCTGGTGTTACTAATCCGATTTTGATTTGTACCTTCTTTGAGGCTTTCTAGGCTATTGCTTTTTTGTATTTATATATACACGAGCATCTTTGTGTTTCACTTACAGATTTTTCAATGCTACTAACGATCTATGCAAATTTGGTAAAGATAAAATAATAAAAGAAGGTGATACGAGTGTTCACAAGGCACAATACGTAATTATTTTAGCGAAAACAAGGGCCATAACTCCAGTGTATATGGTCCGATCTGGCTGGTTTTTAAGCTTGTCTGATCTTTTGTTGATATTAACGAGCTGTGTTAGTTTGGTACAGATCAAATAATAAATGAAAGTGCTAGAGTGTTAACTAGGCAGAAAATCACACATTTCAACAAAACAAGGGCCACAACTCTGATGTTACAAATCTGATCTGGCTGGTTTTCGAACAGATCTGAGCTTTCATTGATATAAATACACTGGCAAAGTTTTGTAAAGGTCAACAAAATGCAGGTGCCAGAGTGTAAACAAGACTTAATTTGGCCCGTTTTAGCTAAACAAGGGCCATAACTCTGGTGTTACTGATCCGATCTGGCTGAGCTTCCATTGATATAAAAACATCGACAAAGTTTCATAAAGATCAAATACAAAATGAAGGCGCTAGAGTGTAAATAAGGCTTAATATGGCATTTTTCAGCAAAACAAGGGCCATAACTATAGTGTAACTAATCTGATCTTGCTGGTTCTCGAACAAATCCAAGCTTTTATTGATATAAAGACACTGGCAGAGTTTCGTAAACATCCCAGTAATAATGAAGTCCCTATCGTGTAAACAAAAGTTAATGGACGACGGACAACTCGCTATCCCATAATCTCTGCTGGCCATCGGTCAGTAGAACTAAAAATTATAACCAAATCTCTGCTGGCCTTCGGTCAGTAGAGCTAAATATTATAACCATTTCTGTAGAAATCTTAGTATATTGGCCGTATTAAATATACGACATTGATGCAAAATGTATGACATCATATGATATAAGTAATCATTTCATTTACAACACAATAATTCATGCAAAATTGAATGTGCCTTGAGGGTGTACGAGCTTTCGTCCCTCGGGTTTTCTGGTCGTAGAGAGATTGGTTTTCTCTTTAGCTACAACTACTATGGTTGTTCATTACGATTCTGGATACATCCTGAGATGTTTATTATTTTGTATGTGTTTCTTTAGTTAGTTTCTCCGGATGTAAACTTTATTGTAGAGAATTTCTTTTGATCGGATGTAGTTTTGTTTACACTGTCTTGTCTATTTGGGAGCTGAGGACAGGATAATAGTGAGGATTGTGCGCATATAAAATCGATTCAAGCTAACCGGTCGACCTTATTGCCTACTGACCGTTCCAAGTCGGTATCCCTGTCTTCACCACCCTTTCTCTTGGTTTTTGTCTCTTTCTTTGTATTATCAAGTACAGTGCGGACCTATGATGCCATTGCGTTCGGACGCTGTGGTTTCTATAGGACCCTATATCTCATTTTTGATGCATAATAAACACTAGAATATGCTAAAAATATGATTGTTTTACTCAAATGATTTTGGTTTCACTTACAACATAAGTCAATACTGTAAATGTTGTTGTTGTCACATTCTTTGATTTCACTCACTGTCAAAATTATCCTCGATCTTATTGAACCAAACTCTTAAAAGGGTAAACTCAAGTGTGGTCTAGGAAAAATCGCACTGAATATGATATGCAACACAATCTATATCAACCTTCTTATCAAATTGTGCGAAAAGCAAATTGTGTGAAAAGCGAAAAGAGTTCACTGAATTAATCATATATATTACTAGTCAAAATTTGCCCTTTTCTACATTATCATCGCAGTTAATCTCCATAACATACGAGTCAATTTTGCTGATTGTAAAACTGATCAAACATCTAATTGTAACAAAGCTGGTAAGACAGATTGTCTCCTAGATAATCATGTTTCTTAACATTAATTAAAGTGCATTTTTACATTTTACCAATGACCGCTTACAAACTTCCATAATCAATCACCTTAATCGGATGTCTAAGTAACAGATGATCAGTGAGTTACAACTGATTAATCATTACAACGCATAAACGTTGGCAATTCAGCTAAGAAGATCACACATAATAATTATCTTAGTTCACACTGGTTTTGATTTTTGATTGATTTATGCTGCTTTCAGCTGAACCGTACCATTAATGTTTGATGGTGCACTCGGTCTTTATCTGTTTTTTTATTCCATTGTTTATGTGCTCATACCTGGCTATAATACAACTTATGAAATATGCGAAGAGCTGCGTCTTTTTCCTCAGTATCTCATGTCTGTAACTTGGTTGAAAAACCTCCAGCCTCTATGTGTTTGGAACATCTCAAGGCCCTGCTGTTGGATTATTTTACATCTCCATAGGGTTGAAATATCTCAGGCCTATATATGTCGTTATATGTTTTGTATCCATGTGGTAGAAATATCTTAGATCTATGTGGTTAAAATATCTGAATCTGAAACATCTTTGGTTGAAATATATATTGTCATCATGCGGCTAGAACATTTTATTTTATGGTCTCTGCATGGTAGAAATATCTCAGGTCATTCAGTATGTTGTTGAAGTATCTTAAAGTGGTTGAAATATCTTAGATCTCCTTTTGGTTGAAGTCTATCAGGTCTCTATTGGTTAATATATCTCTTATGTGGCTGACATATGTTACAATTTTATGCTGCTGAAATATTTCACGTCTTTATGCCATTGGAAGGTCTCGTATTTCTATATAGTTGGAAAGGCTCGCGTCTGTATGTGGTTGAACTATCTCTTGTCGATTTTCAATTGGAATATTTTCAGTCTCTCATTGTTCAAGTGGTTGGAATATTGTATAGGTTTCAGCACTGAGAATATAGTATGACTCGATGTTGCTGGAATATCTATCTGTCACTGGAGTACATTGAGTGAACCTGAAATTAAATATAATTTATAAATTAAAGTTCTTGTTAAGTTACAAAAATATTAAGATGACGACAGCGCAAGGTTGTTCTACTGGTTAACATTTTCGAGAAAGTGACATATACCTGTATTATTTTCCTCTATTCCTGTTTATTCAGTATGATCAAAACTTAGTGTAGTAGACCATTTTTTACCATTATGGGCATATAAACGCAATGATGAATTGGTGCTAGGCCTTAGGCTTTATTTTACGCTCTCATCTTAGTATAATTTTGATTGTGGATGCTCTACTGGCTAATCATAAAGTTTATGTATAATATCATTCAACCGAAACTTGGCGATGATATATGCAACTAGTCTTGCAAGTTGGTACGGATCATCCCTGCCAAGCTTTGCTGAAATCCAGCCAGAGGTTCAGGAGAACTAGTCCTGACAATGTTTGTGTATTAAAACCTTTAAAGGGCTATAACTATGCAAACAATCATTCAACCGGAACACGGCGATGATTTGCACAACTAGACCTGGAACTGATCATCCCTAAAAAGTTTCGTTTAATTCCGGGCAGGGGTTCAGGAGAACTAGTCTGGACAAAATTTGTGTATTAAAACCTTTGAAGGGACATAACTCAGCCAAAATCATTCAACCGGAACTCGGTGACGATATGTACAACTAGGCTTGGTACTGATCATCCCTGAAATGTTTCACTGAAATCGGCCCAAATGAAGGCTCTTTCGTCTTAATTAGACCAAAATATAGCACATTTTAGAAAATCAAGGGCCATAACTCCTGTGTAAATGGTCTAATCTGGCTGTTTTTCAAATTTGTCAGAGATTATATTGATATTAACAATATCGTAAAGTTTGAAAATGAAGATGAAAAATGAAGGACTATCATCTTAACAAGGCAAAATATAGCATTTTTAAATAAATCAAGGGCCAAAACTCTGCTGTTACGGGTCCGATCTGGCTGGTTAAAGAAATGAAGAAAAAAAATTCAAAAAAAAAAACAATAACAAAAAAAATATTTAAAAAAAAAAAATTAAAAGTAAACAAGAGGTCAATGACCGTGAAGCTCTACTGATAGGTTTTTGATAGCTAGATCAGCATTCCTGTGAAGTTTCGTGAAAATCGGTCAAGTAGTTTTAGAGGAGTAGTCGCTACAAGTTTTCCTTATATAACTCTATGTAAACAAAGATGGCCGCTGGCGGCCATGTTTAACTTTAAATCAAAATAATTTTTGACAAGGATCAACATCATGTCATACTGATCATTTTAGAAAAAGTCCCATACCAATATCACTTATATAGTTTTCAAGCACTTATATAGTTTTCAAGAAGTAGTCGCTACAAACTTGTATTTTGAAAATCTATATTTTGAGCATGGTGGCCATCTTGAATATGCGGCCTACCTGAAATTTTTCTAGAATCAATTAGACATCAAGAGCAACATTCCTGTGAAGTTTCATGAAAATCCGTGAGTAGTTAAGAGGAGTAGTCGCTACATTTTTTACTAGATAACTCTATGTAAACAAAGATGGCTCCTGGCAGCCATGTTTAACATCGAATCAAAATAATTTTTAACAAGGATCAACATCATGTCATACTGATCATTTTAGGAAAAGACGCATATCAATATCGCTTATAGTTTTCAAGAAGTAGTCGCTACAATCTTGTTTTTCGAAAAAAAAATTTTAGCCGTGTCAGCCATCTTCAATTTCCCGCCATCCTGAAATTTTGCCAGGATCAATTAGACATCAAGAGCAACATTCCTGTGAAGTTTCATGAAAATCCTTTCAGAGGAGTAGTCGCTACAAGTTTTCATTATATAACTCTTTGTAAACAAAGATGGCCGCTGGCAGCCATGTTTAACGTCGCATCAAAATAATTTTCGAAAAGGATCAACATCATTCCAAACTGATCATTTTAGAAAAAGTCCCATATCAATTTCACTTTTAGTTTTCAAGAAGTACTCGCTACAAACTTGTTTTTTGAAAATCTATTTTTAGCTGTGGTGGCCATCTTGAATTTCCGACCAACCTTAAATGTTGTTAGGATCATTTAGACATACAGTGCCATATTCCTGTGAAGTTTCATGGAAATCTTTCGGGTAGTTTCAGAGTCCTGAGTAGTCGCTACAACTTTTTATTAAATAACTCTATGTAAACAAAGATGGCTGCTGGCAGCCATGTTTAACGTCGAATCAAAACGATTTTCGACAGGGACCGACATCATGTCATGCTGATCATTTTAGTCCCATATCAATATCACTTAGAGTTTTCAAGAAGTAGTCGCTACAAACTTGTTTTTTAAAAATCTATTTCTAGATTTGGCGGCCATCTTCGACTTCATGTAAACATGAATTTTTGCTAGAATCAACTAGACTTCATGGGCAACATTTCTGTAAATGTTCATGAAAATCCATTCAGTTTCAGAGTAGTCTGCTACAAAAAAAATTATGGACAGACAGACAGACTGACGGACGGACGCCGGACCACGGCATAATCTCTGATCAGTAGAGCTAATAAAAATTTAAACGAATTTTTTTTAAATAATAAACAAGAGGCCCAAGAGGGCCTGTAGACGCTCTACTTGCATGATGTGATTCAAAAACATTAACATGACAGATGTCAACCAAAGAAACATGTTTCCTATATATAACTCTATGTAAACTTTGGGTTATCGTTGAAGCCATTTTGAATAATTTTGATTATTTGACGATAATGAAAAACACAAACTTGATAGAGGCTAACCCAAGGAATATGTATATGATATTTTACAAGAATGGAATAAGTGGTTTCCGAGGAAACGTCATTTGAAATCTATTTAAATTTGACCTAGTTTTAGCTATGGCGGCCATCTTGGATGACTGGCGGCCGCAAAAACAGAACTCTGAGAGGGACTATCCCAAATATCATTGTGCTTAAGTTTCATCCAAATCTTTCTGGCGGTTTCAGAGAAGATGTAATTTTTAACCTTTTCCTATATAACTCTTATGTAAACTTTAGGTCGCCGTGGCGGCCATTTTGATTATTTGACGATAACAAAAAACATAAACTTGATAGAGGCTAACCCAAAGAACATGTATATGATATTTCACAAGAATTGAATAAGTGGTTTCGGAGGAGATGTCGTTTGAAATTTACTTAAATTTGACCCCGTTTTAGCCATGGCGGCCATCTTTGATGACTGGCGGCCGCGAAAAACACAAATCTGAGAGGGACTATCCCAAATATCATTTTGATAATTCTATGTAAACTTTGAGTCGCCGTGACCGTCATTTTGATTATTCGACGATTTATTCGACGATAATGAAAAACACAAACTTGATAGAGGCCAACCGAAGGAACAAGTAAATTATATATAAGTAGAATGGAATAAGTGGTTTCGGAGGATATGTCGTTTGAAATTTCCTTAAATCTGACCTAGTTTTAGCCATGGCGACCATCTTGGAAAAACGTAACTCTGAGATGAACTATCCCAAATATCATTGTGAATAAGTTTCATCAAAATCCTTCAAGCAGTTTCAGAGATGTCATTTTTAACCTTTTTCTATATAACTCTTTGTAAACTTTGAGTCGCAGTGGCGGCCATTTTGATTATGAGAATAGTCCGATAAACGGGACATTTTCCAGATTATGTCCCCATCCGACTGACGAGGCTAAGGGAAAGTGTCTTCCCCAAGAACACACCGACGACTCAGTGGCACCACAGAGGATAGAACCCGGGGCCTTCGGTTACAAATCCGCAGCGCTACCGACTGTGCCACGCCAGCCAATGAGTTAACAACTTCATGTCGGTTGTTATTTAAGCAAATACACAAATGAGTAACACCCTATTTTTCCTACTCCTCCATGTTATGCCAAATAAACAGATCAAACACTGTGATCTACTTATTTCTATCCATTCGTGTTATACCGTATAATGGTCATGCTCAATCGGTGGTTCTAGCATTTTCAAACCCTTGTCGGCATATTGTCACCTTAAAGTGTGGTACCAAATATAATTCAGTCATTGTGGCATATTGTTTCCTTTTGAAAGGCGGTAAAAAATATAATTGTGTGGGAAATGAACGCGCCTCTTAATTGACATGTCGCCAGTGACTTAGATATCTCCGCCCTATTGTTGATGTCGGAGTATATTGACAATTGTTTATATAACATAGTTGCACGTGCTTTATACACGTGCTGTTGTTTATCATCTGGTTTGATTGGTTGAAATGGATAAATGATTGACAACTGGCGACATGTTAATTGTTATATGAAATCTGGGATGAAAATTGACATCAGGGCCCTGATAAAATGGGTGCTAAATCTGAGTTGTTGCTTGTTGGTGAGACAATGATTAAGATTTGTTAAAAATGTAAATCTAGGAATTCAATTTTTTTTTATTGTAAAACAATGATGGATAGGCATACAGGTTAAATGAGTATCATGTTATCTCTACGAACATCTTAAAATTGATAAAATACGTGTTTGTATGCTAAGTTTTCCTTAAATTCAAAATGAGCCAAGATATCTTTTGAAAAATGCATGATAATGCTATAATCAATCACAAGCCTAATAACATTATTAATATGTCTGGTATGTCTGTGAATCAACCCCCGCAAGTTTGAACATCATGCCATAAATAAATTGAAGTTGTTAATTTCAAAAAGGTATCAAACTTTTAATAAATGACGCGTTCTGTTGTTGTTTTGTACCAAT
The DNA here is from genome assembly GCA_037043455.1 of Cyrtodaria siliqua. Taxonomy (NCBI): domain Eukaryota; kingdom Metazoa; phylum Mollusca; class Bivalvia; order Adapedonta; family Hiatellidae; genus Cyrtodaria; species Cyrtodaria siliqua. Next base: position 40,648 of record JAWPHD010002406.1, read on the forward strand.
TCAATACACACATTTGAGATCTAAATAAAACTTTCTTGAAAGTACAAACTTGTAGCCAACTCTAAATAGCAATAACAATATAATTAGATCATGAGTTTGAACATCATGCATGTCATTACTAAAGAAGCAGTTATATTTAAATAATATGCACATTACACTTGATAATGTAAAACACGTCCATATGTTAAACCATTTTCAGTTAACATATTTTAGACCAAAATAAACGCTTTTTTGATATCAAATGCCAGATATTGCATTTTCTTAACAATACCAATACCATATAATCCCTAATAAATGCCACTCCCCTAATAAACGCCCACCCAACCTCTCCCCTACCATTTTTTCAGAAAATATATTTTTAAAACCCCAAAAAATGCAAGTTAATCTGTTTCATTCACAATGGAACATGTAGACAAAATCACTAGAAAACTTAAAATCCGATGCCTTGATTGACCAACATGCAGACTTTGGTTTTCTTGGTAAAGAAAATCATTAAATAATGTCCGTTTAAAAGTAAAATTATGTACTTTTGGTCTCAATTTTCAAAATGTTATACCCTGGAGGTGGCGCTTATTAGGAATTATACGGTATATCTGATTTGTTATTTCTGAAAATTGCTTACTAATAAAGGAGGAGTTTTAATCCAAAGTCACTTAAGTCAGTATACATTTCATTTTTTAAAGAAGAAATGTGTCCTTTTTTTTTATCCAATTTCAATTCACAAATGTTCATTTTGAACAAAATGAGTGTTTACAACATCTAAGACCTGAACCCGAATCTATACAATAATGCCATTTCAAACAATTCACCATTTTCAAAATATTGCCGTAAATCAAGGAGGAGTTTGATTTAAAAAAGCGTACACATTTGACATTTTAAAAATGAATGCGTCCTATTTGTCATAACTGGTACCCTCTTGCATACCATAGACTAATCGGGGAACCAACTGGTACCCTGTTGTATACCGCAGAGTAATCTTAGAACCAGTTTAATAGCCATTTGGCGGATAAATATATAGGTAGTTTTGAATCCAGAGTATTTATGAATATCAAATATATTACCTTAGTTAAAATGTTAAAACATTTATAATATTTGCTAAAATATCTTAGAAACAGAGTTAAATGAATTACCCAACTTTCCAAAAACATAATGAAAAACAGCATCATAGAAATTGAGTGAAATGAATTAACAAACTAAACATCAAACAAAAAAGGTCATTAAGATTACATTTATGAGTAGTATAAAAATATAAATAGTTAATGTATCTTCATATAAGAGCCACATAAACTCAGTTCTCTCAATAAGGCTGAGCTTTGAAAGTGTTGTTTTTCTATTGATTTTATTTGTATTGTTTTTGGGGAATTCCAATTTTAGATTGTTCATACAGCTGAATTTTCAATGGATAAAAACTTATTTTCTTGATATAATCCCTAACCTAAAATTGCTTTTTAATTGTTAAAATGCTCGATAATCTGATGAATACTAAAAAAAATAACAATATCTCACCCATAAAATGCTAGAAGGAAGTAACAATTTCCACTGTCCAAAGCATACACTATTAAATTGGTCTTATTTATAACCATAAATAGTTATGCAGTTAATTGTGTTGATATGACAAACCCCACATGTTACTTCTTGAAACTAAACTCCTCCCTGGTCATGTCAAGGTATTGGCCAGATCTGATTGGTTAATCAAAGATTATCCCGTGATCTATGACAGGTGAGGTATGCATGGCCAGGGTCTTCCACTAAGTAGTTACCATATATCATATATGAGAAAGATCTGATGAGCTGTTATTTGGCATTTACAACATGTTTACATGGGATTAGTCCGTTTCAACAAAATAATGAAAAAATCAACTTGGCTGGATATATTAAAGAATACTGAAAAGGTACTGAAATGAAACAAATGGCAGATCATATTTTTGCTTTAAATGTGTCAAATGTAGTATTTATAACTGTTCATGGTGTTAGAACAGCATTATGGTGCCAGACAGGGATGAACATGCCAGGCTCATCCTCCATTTACATCTAGATAAAAATATGGAGAATCGGTCTAGAACCTTCTAATCTGCAGAACTGCAGAGTTGCTGCAAATTCTATTATAGACACTCCATTTACGATGGAGCCACGTTTCATCATTTGCATATACGTTGTCATGAAGAGGACCTTGAATGAGCATGATAAATAATGACAAAATGTACATGAAGTGGGGAGGGAAACCGGGCTTTCCCATATATCATAATGTAACCTCAGAGCCTGTTAAAGAACCATAGAAATATATTCAATAGTAACTAGGAGTAGGACTGGTTCCTGGATTCGTACATATCCGTCCCCTGTATCTGGGACAGCTCTAAATGACCTTTAATGTGCTGATGAGAAGTTAAACAACATGCAATTCAATTCAAATTATTGAAGTGTTAAAAACCATACATGTAGATAAAATTAAATCCCGGTATTTTACATTCAAATAATATATTTTTAATCAAGCTTCATTTCATAATTTACTACATAATTATATATAGAAGATGAGGTTTATATTACAAATCAAGTTGACTATTTATAAAACTTTGTTATTTAATATATGCAAGTTTCATCCAGAATATATTTTCATTTCTTTATTGCATTTGCCTATTTTATGGGATTTCATGTGCATGCTGCATCTTTCAGAAATTTAATAGTAAATAGTTTACACTTATATTGAAGGAGTGCTAATAACTTATTAATTATGAGCATAATAGTAAAAAAATATACGTTACATTTGAAAAGTGGAAAATTTCAACCAACATCTCAAAATAGGCAGTTTTTACAATCTCTTTTTTTTACTGCTTTCTGTTATAATCAACTTCACGAAATTACGTTCTTGACAAATATAAATATGTCTACTATTCATTTTTTGTTATTATTAATGCCTAATATAACCCGTATTTCGTATTTCTTTTGCAATAGCTAAACACCATTTTTAATTTGAAAAATTCAAAATTTCAGCTGATATCTCAAAAGAGGCATTTTCATCACCTCTTTTAAGGCTTTGTCTTATAATCACCACCGTGAAATTACCTTCTTGACAAAGATAAATATTTATTGTGAACATTTTCATCGGTGAAAGATTGGGATTTCTCAGTGAAAGAATATTCAAAATAGCTAAATATTATTAACTAACTCCGAACACAAAAGTAACTAACTGTGACACTGAGTTATGACGTCATTAAAGTGGTGCTGACGTCGACGTCATCTGCCAATAGCGTTCAATAAAGCAAAGAATTTCCGTTAAAATCATGCACAGATGATTTAAAATTTAATAAACAGATTATTTAACTGCTGTGTTCGATTATAGGGAAATCCATCACCATCGCTCGATGGTAGACGTGTTTTGTTCTGTGTTTTTTTCACTTGTAACCGGAGGCCCCGGGTTCAATCCTCCGTGGTGCCACTGAGTTTCATCGGTGTGTTCTTGGGCAAGACACTTGCCCTTAGCCTCGTCCGTCGGATGGGGACGTAAACCGGGCGGTCCCGTGTATCGGTCTGTCCTCCAATTAAGTTAAATAACCATAGGAATCTATTCGATAATAAGAGTAGGGCACGGTTCCCGGATAATTTCCCTCTCTCTGGGGTGTCTCTAAATAACCTTTACTGTGTTGATGAGCCATTAAACAACATTCAATTTCATTTTGTTTTTCACTCAATCGCATACGCTCGTTCGTGTAAAGAACCATACGTCTACCATCTCCTACCATTTCCCTATAATCGATCCCAGCAGTTAAATAAACTCTAAGTTTACTATTCACTTTTTGTTATTATAATATAACCCGTAGTCTCGTTCGCAATAGTATACACTGTTAACCATGACAGAGCAGGGGCGTTCCTGGGGCTAATTTAGGTATAAGCACCATCGAGTTTTGGATTCACAAATGTGCCTAACCCCCATATACCTTCAGTTTTTATTGCATATTTCGCATTTTTAGCCATTTTTATATTTTTCGCTTCTTTAACAGCTTGTATGCACCTGCGTACGCCCAGGTACGCCCCTGCAGAGGATCCGCCTTTTGGATTTTTCAATTATGAAAGCTGAAGGTAATTTTTAAATAAAACGAACACATGGCAATCTTGATTTTGTTTAATTGGAAGATAGTTTTTTCTGCATTTATCTAACTTGCATATTCGCTGTAAGTTGAATAGTTTTTGCATAATTTTGATTATTTTCAACCACTAATACATATCAAACTTTGGTAGAATAATATTAATTGCAAAGTAAACACTTTGGTAAAATAAGAAAATTTGCATTAGCTTTTATTTGAAAGTAAATTATCAATATTATTGGATTAACAAACTATGGTTATGGTAGTACCTTTAAAAGTCAAGGCACATTATAATCAAAAACTAAGTATTAAAATATACAAAAAGATATAAAATATATACTTGCATCAGGTAATCTATTCAATAATATTTTATTCAAGTATAATATATATAATTCAAGTTTTTTTTACTGCCTTTATATCCTCTGCTGTATTAAATACAGTTATGTCTTATCAATTACCCTTTTTGAACCCCTTCAAGGCCTGTTGTAACACCAAAAGTGTGCCATGTATTTTATAACTAATAAACTGATTACATAACAGGGACACACCATAAACCACTAATTGAGCAGCACCAAGTGCCAGTGATTGACAGCATGGGGTATTGAATCATATGCCACTGGTGAGGTCATGCTGGAATGAAAATTGATATATAGGGCCCTGGGTCATATCTCTTCAACAATTACAGATATTAAATTGTTTAAATTGACTGCATTCAGCAGCTGAGATCAATTGTTTATTTTAATTAAAAAAATATATAAAAAAAAGAAAGGAAAAAAACACACATTAATAAGCTTTTTCTTCAAAAAGAACAGAAATGTGAAACATAGTTGAATCTAACACTTTGAGGAATTAAAAATGATTTAGTGTGTGCACAAATTCTGTATTGGTCTCTAAAATAAATAAAAAAAAATATTTAAAAATCTCAGTCTTTATTAGTGGATTTCTAATAACAAGTTTAAAAATTAGCAGCATATAACCTGAACATTATTTCACCACTATAGTAAGCTACAACAGGGAGTAAGTATACGGGGATGAGAAACGGGTTCATAAGCGCTCTAGTTTATTGATTTATGTTGTCGCGCTAAAACGCCGCCATTTATTATTTTATCGATACAGGTAAATCGATTGTAAGCGCGTTGCATGTGAAAAAGTCAAACTTTCAGCCAACATCTCAAATTAGGCAGTTTTAACAGCCTCTTTTTTAAAGCATTCTATAATAATCAACATCACGAAATTACCTTCTTGACAAAGATAAATATGTCTACTATTCACTTTTTGTTATTATTAATGCCTAGTATAACCCATACTTCGTATCTCGTTTGCAATAGCTCCAGACCATTTTTAATTTGACAAAATTAGCTGATATCTCAAAAGGCACATTTACATCACCTCGTTTTAGGCTTTGTCTGATAATCACCACCTTGAAATTACCTTCTTGACAAAGATAAATATGCATATATTCACTTTTTCTTATTATTAATGCCTAAATAACCCGTAGTCTCGTATCTCGCTTGCAATAGCTATACCCCGTCACCATTTATTATTTGGTGCAGCAGAGCCCCAGATTAGCATTGGTTTGATTTGCTTAAATACCCACCTATATTTTTGTCAATTGGGTATTTTAAAATACAACTGAATAAAAAAAAAAATTCACTCATCAAATGTTTCGTTAATTGGGTATCAACACAAAATAGTACAAATAGGTACTTACAATAGTGTACTTTTCAGATCTTTATGTTGTGTGTTGTATGAGTCACTGTTGTGGCTTCTATTTCACATGAATGTTTACCACCACATGATAGGTTATATGGCGCCTAACAGGCATGAACATGCCAGGCTCATCCTCCATCGAGATAAAACATGGGAAATGGGCCTAGAACCTTTTCACCCTGAGCTGCATAGTTGCTGCAAATTTTATCATAGAAACTCCATTTACGCTGGAAACATAAACTGTAACTTCAAACTATGTTTTAACTGATTGTTTTATTTTCGCTGAATAGTTCACGATTCAGATTTATTCATCATCATCATTATTGACGTCAATTAGCCACAGATATTTAGTTTTCCAGTCTCTAACGGTTTTAGTAACTACACGATTGCCGTCGGTTTTGTTACTGATGACAAAATATTGTTTAATACATTGTGAACAATTGGAATTGACGGGTGAATACATATATCGATTAATTCCTCTATAATTCCCGAAACAACCCCGTCACCATCTAATGGTTTGGGAGTTCCAAAATACCCTACAATTTTGTTTTGCTATGTATTTAAACTTACCTTTCTACAACCTCTTTTGACGGACGCCATTTTACACAAACGCATGAAAATTACCAAGCCACATAGTGATCTAGACTTTATTTTATATTGGACTGGTTTACGAATTTACTATTTGTTCTATAGCGACATACTGTTAAATACTCCAGTAACGTCTACTAGACGGGTTCGCTAATTAACCGGGAGAATACAGAATGACGAAGATTTGTTTACGTTCTACGAAAGTCAGAGACAACGTGCGATTACAATAATGGAAAACAGTTTGTACGCACACATTTTTTAAATAATTGCTTAAATGGGATTTCATATGCTTTTTGGTACGCTTGATTTTAATTTCAATTTGGTTTTCCATTGTTTTAATTGGGTAACTATGCAAATACGCAGCTTATCCGGGGCTCTGGTGTAGAGTGGCGCCATCTTTGTTATACGGAACCGTCTGGTAAAATGTGCTTTTATACATGCAAACAAATACACGCTCTGTATCAGAGGACACAATGTGAATAAATAGTACTTATGTTTACATTGCGCACCTGTGTTGAGTTTGTAAGTGTAATAATCTATGAGAATTTGCTGTTTTTCACACACGCGCGAAACAACCAGTAGTCATTTTCACGCAGTAGTGAAACACACGCGCGACAACATAAAACGGCAAAACGATCCGTTTCTCCTCCCCGTATACTTAATACTCCCTGGCTACAATAAGTACATATGTGTACTCACAGGCACTGTAGTAGCTGACAAGTAGTATGTGGATATTTTATTGTTATTCAAATAAAGAAAGCGCCATATTATCTAACAACACATTTAGTAAATTATGGTCTGCAACCTGTCCCCATACACTGTCACAGGCAACTGTCATTGGGATTTATTCCCTTCCACGCAGACATTCGTCGGGAAGTGGGCAAAAAAAATAAGCGCGGAGAATTAACTTCTACAACAACAACAACAACAATATTCTGCTGAACTTCTCTTCAGTATTTTGTCTCCATTGGACCAATAATAAACACCAGAACTAATTAATAGCGGTTGGAAACTACGCTTGTTGTTCAGCCATACCCGTTTTGATTCGCAGACACTTGGGTCGAATCCGCTTGCAGTCCCTTACACAGATTTTCCGACCTGATGTCTGTTTGTTTACCTGCCATGGTTACGGTGTCGATGTAAAAAACAACAAGTCTGACTGGTTAGCGATATATTGCATCACACTTCAATTGATTTTAGCGTGAATTGAATCACAGTCTATATGACGCGTGGGTTACCTGGTAACAAACAAACAGGTGTTAATCTGAAATCTTGCAAATATTGCAACATCATGTTTGAACGATAGTTTAACTTAATTTTGATAGTGCAAAAAGTCACTCGCCCTGTCGGACAACCAGACGCCATATGTTAATCTTCCGCAGGCAGCTTGCACTCGCCAATGTACGCGGGCGAGTGGAATTTTACACCCCTGTGTATATATGTGCCAAATTGAATTGAATTGGGTTTTAAGGCGCACCAACACATGAAAGGTTATATGGCGCCTAACAGGCATGAACATGCCAGGCTCATCCTCCATGTACATCGAGATAAAATATGGAAAATTGGGCCTAAAACCTTCTCACCCTGAACTGCAGAGTTGCTGCAAATTCTATCGTAGAAACTCCATTTATGCTGGAGCCATGTTTATTGTTTTTCTGCCACTGCTCTTTTCATGTGAGCGAGATGGCACCTGAAACAATGCAGGGATCATGATGAAGACCTTTAATGAACATGAACAAAAAATGATAAAATGAACATGAATTTGGGGGGATTCTACTGTACCCAATTGTATTCAATTCCCAGTGTGGTTCAAAGACTCCAGGAGTAGGCTACGAGTAAATATTCACACCTTTCGTTGGAAACGTGGCTGGTCAGAAACTAATGACCGAGCAGTCGACTGTCGATATGTGTAACCCTTGACGTTACAGCGAAAACCAATGACAATAAAATATCTGCATCTACTTACAATTTATATTTTAATTTAGCAGACTGATTATAGCCAAAATATGCCGTATCTGCAAAAAAAAGTATGCATACAAACTATGTAAGTATTATACATTACCTGTATTGTTAGCTCCGAAACACAAACTATTGAGATAAAATTGTCACGTCATTTAAAAACGAACATTATCCAAAATGTAAAAAATATCAGTTTCGTTGAATCCCTTTAATAGGGAATTATTAACATCAGCTGATTAAACACTGCACTAATAACAAATAAATGCTAAAGCAAATATGTGCTTGACTAAAATATGTTTTTTTGAAAAATAATCTTGAAAATGTTAAGTTCTAAGAATCATATACTGTATTGCAGATAAAAATAAATGTGCTTTTCACTGCCAAAATGGTCATAAATGGTACCCGGTTTTACAATGAGAATTGTTATAGGAATGAGAAGAAGCTATTTGTTTTTATGCTTGTACAGACGTTGAAAAAAAAAGGTATTTATTGATAATACTATAATTGCAAAATTTTCCAAAATTGGTAAAAAGGCACTGCAATAGCCTGAATAAAGGAAAGTGTACGGGTTTTCATTGACTAGCATGGTGTTCTGTGGTACCACAGTACTGAAACGGGTTGACGAACAAAAACGAAACTGTAAACAATACTGTCAATAGTCTGAATAGAAGAAAAGGGAAACTCAAATGCTTTCTGTGACCCTTCTACTAAATTGTTATGATATAAATTTTATTACATTTTACGTAAAAATGTCAGAATCAAGGTATGCACATACTGTGTATTTCGTATTTGTTAGTAACTGGTATAAGATTTAATGATTGACCATTTCTAGAAACAATAATGTACAACAGACTCATCAGACTAAAAAATAATGTCATTAAGGACTATTGGTCAGCCATCTTTAAAAAAAAATCCAAAATGGATGGGGTATGATTAATTGAAATTTTCATCCAAATGCATATTATAGGCATGAACATTGTCAATGATATAATAGATGACATTAATGCAACGCTATTGATGTGAACATAATATCAGAAACAATATTTATTTGGCAAAAATAGTGCACTTTTATATTCGAAAAGTTTAGTGCAAGTTTACTCTAAGATGTTTTGTTTTTTATGTTAAATAAATGTGTCCACAGAATTGTCCATTTATCTAAAAATGGCACACGAGACATCATTTCTAAATTAAATACGGCATGTTATCACATCATCCACATTTCAAAGTCAATCATTGTAAACAAAACAAGTTATTCTTTCAATGGCATGTACTTTCAAAATAATCTCAATGCTATAGTATGGTGGCACTGACGGGTTTTAATTGTCAAACTATTATAAATGGCAACTATATTTTTGGATGTATTAAACACAACTGAGTGACTGTTGTGAATAGAAACATGGCAACACAAGAGTAATTTATTATTATATTCCTATAAAAACAGCACAAACTAAATAATAACATATGAATACGATCAAATTACCTGTTTATCCGAATGTTTCACCATACAGCATGTTTCAATTTACAATTTACCTACATGCTTTTCATGTGTATCATGTGCGTGTGTTGAAGGCACATGAAGTATAAAGAAAATCTTCATTTTTAACAATGGTGTACTTCGAATTTTGGATGATGTGATAACATGGCTTACTTTATTTAGAAATGATATCTCGTGTGCCATTTTTAGATAAATGGACAATTCTATGGACAAATTTATCTAACATAAAACACAAAATATCTTGGAGTAAACTTGCACTGAACTTTTCGAATATAAAGGGCACTATTTCTGCCAAATAAATATTGTTTCTGATATTATGTTCACATCAATAGTGTTGCATTAATGTCATCTATTATATCATTGACAATGTTCATGCCTATAATATGCATTTGGATGAAAATTTCAATTAACCATACCCCATCCATTTTGGATTTTCTTTTCAAAGATGGCTGACAAAAAGCCCTTAATGAATTTTATTGCCTTCAATGTAATTGGAAACTGCATTTATTGAGAATAGGGGTGATGAATTTTAAAGAAAAGGAAATTGTCAACATGTTTACATTATTTTGATGAAATATCCTTTTATTTATGATAAATATACTGTCTTTTTAATTATTTTATTATATAGTCATCAACTCTATTTATAAATTAATTATCATATTTTATGCATACTGTCATGAGAACGGGAGTATTTAGAAGGTAATTGAATTGAATTGAATGTTGATTAACGGCTCATCAACACACTATAGGTTATTCAGAGCCGCCCAAGAGAGAGGGGAAGGATACATGGAATCCGGGAACCTTCCATTCTCTTATTATCTAATAGATTCCTATGGTTCTTTAACTTGCTCGGAGGATAGACCGATACACAGGACCGCCCGGTTTACATCCCCATCCGACGGACGCGGCTAAGGGAAAGTGTCTTGCCCAAGAACACACCGACGAAACTCAATGGCATCACGGAGGATTGGAGCCGGGGCCTCTGGTTACAAATCCGCCGCGCTACCGACTGCGCCATCCCAGCCCCCTTTATTTCGAAGGTTACAAACAAAGAAAATGTCTGATATTTTTTCTCTTTGGTGAGTTTTATGCATACGTCATGTTGTGTGGTGTAAAATAAAAAGAGAAAGAAAAATGGTTTCTGCCCAATACTGAACTTCCGTGAGTTAGGATTGAGAAATTGAAGCAACTTGGTGAGTGGGTTATATGGAAAGAAATATTTAAAAAAATGTCGCAGGTAGTTTAGGGAAATCCTGGTTTAAGTTGAATTTCCACCTTTCTTGTTTCTTCAATAAAATCAGACTTGGCTAGGTTATCTTCAGACGTATTCCAGCTCATTAACACTAAGGTATTTTGCATTGTCTTTTTACAGAAGTACATGTCCAGGGAAGATTTGATTGATGCTTTGACTGTTATATGAAGGACATGGTACGTTATTACTTGGATTAAAATCCATCTCCCATGATGCAAATAAGTGATATATTTTACTGGTAGGTCATTTTATATGTACAGTAAAAAGAGAATCGAACCCATACCAGACACTTTGGGTAAACCTGAGGTGACTGGTACCTTAGGTTCACCTTCATACATAACAGACAAATTCAATAACCTATAAACAAACACATAACTGGCCATAACAAAAAAAATTTTTGACCTATGTTTATGAAACTTCACATACATACCGTATTGTTCCTTTTTAACGCACCCGGAGGCGTTAAATTTTTCAAAAGGGTGGCGTTTATTAGAGTGTAAACTTGTAACTCTATTATAACTCTAAAATACTTAGTGCAGTATACTTGAAATACACATGGATAAAAGTTTTTGTGGATATATTAGTCGTGTTATGCGGATTAATACCACTGTTTAAGGTAAGGTAGTTTACTTTATGCACAGTGGGTGGGGGTGTTTACTCACGGTGCCTGGGGGGGGGGGGGGGGGGGGTGCGTTTATTAGGGAGGGGGCGTTAAAAAGGAACAATACGGTATACGTAGTAACTTCACATACTTATACTTAGTACCCCAACAACTAGGGGTGCAATGAATAATCGTGATACGATTATAGCGCGACTTTCTTTCACACGTATCATATTGTGGGGACTGTATCGTAATAAGATAACGATACACAGATAAGCATTGCCTTGCTCTAATTGACAAAAATAACCTCGCTGATAATTGTAGAAATTATTTATTTTTTGTTAGTAATCTACTGGTGTGTCACTTGAGGGGACCAGAGGTTTGCCCCAATCAGTCAGTCAGTCTTTCAGTCCGTCCCACAAATATGGATCCTGAAAAGTATTTAAGATATTTTTATGAAACTTGACATGTTGATAGAGGGCATTGAGGGGATTATACCCAATATTTTTTTTATTTCTTATTTTGTTGATCTGACAGAAATATGGTTACTATGGCAATGGATAGAGTAAAAATACACAAAATACATGTATCATTTTATAACAAAAGAAATGCTTTAAAAGATAATGAAAATTTGTGTGTAGGTAAGAGGGGGAACTTTAGGAGATCATGCAGATCTTTTTTTTCATTAAGTAAAAAATTGTGGTTGCTGTAGCAACAGAAATTGTAAAAATTACAAAAAAATATAGAAAATGGTTTCCGCACAATATCTTTAGTTAGGAATGAGATATTTGAATGAGTAGGTAGCTTATAAATATGAACAGAAAGCTTGGGATTTGGGTCACTGGAGTCAAGGAAACTGTTACTAAAAATAGAAGAATGGTGTCCGCTAAATAACTTTAGTTAGTAATGACCTGGAAATGGCCGAAACTTGGTGTGTAGGTACAGTACAACTCACGCGAAAGCCACACTTTATTCTGAGGAATTACAAATCGCGTAATTACGCAGAGTTTTGATAATAAAACGACTCCGAGTGGAAATCACTTATGCGATACTTATGCCACGATACTTCGCGTAGATAAACTCGGGAGTTCGCGGAGTCGATACTGCCCAGGTAAAGCGTGCACATTTTTCTAATTTCAGTCATTTTAATGCATATTTATTTAATAACTTCAAAAAAATCGAAGCAGAAGACAATTCATAACTTTCACATCCGGTCAACTTCTGGTAGGTTAAGATATTCAGTAGGTTTACTCGGACTTTTTTCTCAATCTCTATATGGAAAATGAAAATATTACACCATGATTTAAATTAAATGTACCCATATTGGTGTTTTAAAATCAGACAACGCAAAAAGAAGATACATATATGAACACCAAAAACAAAGTTTTTGATATAACTATCGCTACAAACTAGTTTTTTAAAGGGCTAAAATCAGTTGAGCACCAACGATAAACAGTTTACACCCTACCCGAAAGTGGAGGTCTTATTTTATTGATCATTGATTGGTCAGATTATTTTGATGATGTCATGTGAAAGTTATGAATTTTACTTTTGTTTTTGGAAAAGCAGATGTGGAAAAATTTGAATGCCCGGATTATGTATACTGGGTCACGATAGTTATATAGCGGTTCCTATTACCGACTTTGCGACGACTGCAATTAGTAATTATTATATTGGAAATTATAATTTTATTTTAATTAATCATTATTTGTAACAAATTTGTTCTGCTATTTATTATTTTGTTGATGAGTTCTTTAGTTAGAGATAATCAGGAAAAGTTGTAAAGAATTCCGGGTCATAAACCCGTTGTTAGTGCCGCCTTGTTAAAAGGTACATACATGGCCAAGAAATATGGGTACTTATTTCGGTTGAAGAAGTGTGACTTTTGGACAACAGAAAATAACAAAACTTGTGATTAATGCATTAAAATTTTGAAATACGTATTTGTTTCGAAATGTATTCAGTGTATTTATCAGTCTTGCACAGAAAAGATGCACTCGGCGTCTCATTGTTTGTACTTATTCTGGCGATTGGCTTTTTCAAGCGCGCTGTCAGAAAATTTTGCTTTTCTCCGAGTAATAAACCACCACAGGTAAGCACTCATGATTAATTGGAATCTATATACGCGGAGTAACTTGGAGTGCGAATGACTTGACAATGGCGTACTTTTGCCGCGTGGATTTACCGAGTCCAAACAGTCACTCCGCGTAGATCCGCGTGGCACTCGATATGACTAAACTCGACGAATCGAGTAAAGTGTGGGTTTTGCCTGATCTGTACTGTAGTTTATACGAAAGGCAAGTTTGGGATTGCATTTGGTTAAAGGCAGAATATGCTTATTTACACATAAACTGAAACATCTGATGAAGCACTTACAAATTGGAGAATTACGCTAACAAATAAACTGACTAAAATTAAACTGTACACACTAATACATAATTGTGCACTAATTACGCTGTATCCCCTACATGCTGCGCCGACGCTAAGCACAACACAGGAAGTGTGCAGATCCAAGTGGTTTATAGCACAGGTAATGTTTATGTAAACACAATAGTTAAAAGTAGTTTATATTAACGGCTTGATTCATAGTGGGATTTAATGCAAATTTGACGGTAATATTATACACAAAGACTTGATACAAAGTCTCTATCGTCTCTTAAGGTTAACAATAAGCATATTTTGACTTTAACTGTGGTCCTTGAATGCTACATTTCCGGTTCTACTTTGCTTACAGACTGTTCATGAACATAAGATCAGTTTACAAAGAACTCAAAATATAATAAATTTATTGTATTTCAGGTTTGCTCCATGTTCTCCGGTGACAGATAGATAGTGCAAACAAATCTACGGAGGCAATATATTCCAACCACATGGACACATGAGGTATTCCAACCACATAGAGATGCACACGATATTAAGCTATAGAGATGTTATGAGATATATTCCCACATAAAAGCACACACTATATTTTCAACCACATACTTTAAGAATGAAAATATTCTTACTACAGAGATATTTCAACCACGAAACATATTCAAACCACATAATTACAGAAACGTGTGATATTCTAGCAACAGAGAGACGGCATGGAGATATGGGATAACCATATGGAGATGTGATGTAGTCCAACCATGTAGAGACCTGACATATTCCAACCACATAGATACTTTAGATGTTTCAACCTTTGGAGATTTGTGATGACAATGTTGAATATGTGCTATTCCAGCCTCATAGCTGTAGATTAGATTGTGGTATTCCAAGCACGTAGACTAGGCACATGGTGTTTTAATTCCAGCAATATAGCAAAAAGTGACATTCGTGCCGCAAGAGAACAGATATTCCAACCACATAGATGCCTGATATATTCCAACCGCATATAGACAAGATATGTTCCAACTACATTCATATTTGTGATAGGCCAGCTATATAGAGACATGATAATACAATTCTGTTGCATGAAGGCAAGAGTTATTTGAACCGCATAGAGATCTGATATAATACAACCACATGGAGACAAGAGAAAACTATTCCAACCACTCAAGCCACTAGCATAGACATGATAATATATATTTCCATTACAACGAGACAATATGGGTTAATCGAACCACATAGAAACTCGGTGTATTAACAACCACATGGAGACATATTGCAACCACATATTCCAACCACATTGGAGACCAGGGATATTTAAACCACAGACATGAGATAAGCCAGCAGCATAACGACATGATAATATATTTCCAATACATGGATACAGTCTGTGTTATTCGAACCACTAATAGGGCTGTTGTATTCCAACCACAGGGAGATAGATATTCAAACCACATTCCACCCTTATGGAGATGAGAGATATTCCAACAACAGAGACTTAAGATAAGTCACCACCACAGAGACATGATCATATGTTTCCAATACATTAAGTCAATCTGTGTTGTTCAAATGACATATAGGCCCGACCACACCCATAAATTGCTTAGTTAACCAAGAATAATTTTCAAATGCATGATGACAGCATAGTATCGGACCAGTAACAGCAGAGTTACGGCCCTTGATTTAGTTCAATATGCTATAGTTTGCCTCGTTAAGACGATAGGGCCTTTATTTGTCATCCTATCTTTACCAAACTTTACCACATTGTTAATATCAATAAAAGCTCGGACAAGTTCGAAAACCAGCCATATCGGACTAATAACAGCAGAGTTATGGCCCTTGATTTAGTTAAAAATGCTACATTTTGCCTCGTTAAGACGATAGAGGCTTCATTGTTCATCCGATGTTTACCAAACTTTATCAGACTGTTAATATCAATGGAAGCTCGGACAAGTTCGAAAACCAATCATATCAGACTAGTAACAGCGGAGTTATGGCCCTTGATTTTGTGTTCAAAATGCTATATTTTGCCTCGTTAAGGCGATAGGGCCTTCATTTTTCATTCGATCTTTACCAAACTTTATCAAATTGTTAATGTCAATGAAAGTTCGGTCAGTTTCGAAAACCAGCCAGATCGGAACCAGTAACAGCGGAGTTAAGGCCCTTGATTTTGTTAAAATTGCTATAATTTGCCTCGTCATACAATGGGCCTTAATTTTGCATCTGATCTTTGCCAAACTTTACCAGATGTTATGACTTTCTTTTTTATGCCCCCGAAGGGTGGCATATAGTAGTTGCACTGTCTTTCCGTTCGTCCCCGTTCGTCTGTACAATCGTGTCCGACGTGTCACGCACAAAATCCAGGTCCGTGCCTCCAAGGTCAAGTTCACACTTAGAGGTCAAAGGTCAAAACAAGGTGCTTTCGTGTCTGGTTAATAACTCTGACATTCATGGACAGATTTCAAATAACTTTGCACAATTGCTCACCACAACTAGACGACATTGTGTATAAAACCCAGGTCCGTGGCTCCAACGTCAAGGTCACATTTAGAGGTCAAAGGTCAAATTGTGTCCAGTCAGTAACTCTGGCATTCCTGGACGGATATTCAAATAACTTGGCACTAGTGCTCAGCAAAACCATACGACATGTAGCGCACAAAATCCAGGTCTGTCAATCCAAGGTCAAGGTCACACTTATAGGTCAAAGTTCAAATCATGTCCAGTCTATAACTGGCATTTCTTGACGGATTTTGAATTAACTTGGCACAAGTGCTCACCACAACAACATGATGTGTCGCGCACAAAATCCAGGTCCATGGCTCCAAGCTCACTTAGTGATCAAAGGTCAAATTGTATGAGACAATAAATCCGGCATTCCTGGACGGATTTTCAAATAACTTGGCACAAGTGCTCACCACAAAAAGACGATGTGTCGAGAACAAATCCAGGTCTGTGGCCCTAAGGTCACACTTAGAGGTCATAGGTCAACTTGTTTGAGACAATAACGGGGGAATTCCTTGACCGATTTTTAAATAACTTTTTTATGTCCCCGAAAAATTTTCGGGAGCATATAGTAATACCTTCAAAACCCCTGCATGGATTTTTATATAACTTGGCACAAGTGATCACCATAACAAGATGATGTGTCGCGCGCAAAACCCAGGTCCGTACCTCAAAGGTCAAGGTCACACTTGAAGTTCATAGGTCAAAAACAGGTACGAAATTTCGTGTCCGGACTGTAACGTCACAATCCCTGCAGAGATTTTTAAATAACTTGACACAAGTGATCACCATAACAAGACGATGTGTTGCGCGCAAAACCCAGATCCGTACCTCAAAGGTCAAGGTTACACTTGAAGTTTATAGGTCAAAAACAAGTACACAATTTTGTGTACGGAACGTAACGTCACAACCACTGCAGGGAATTTTAAATTACTTGGCACAGCTGATCATCATAACAAGACGCTGTGTCCAGCGCAAAACATAGGTATTCAAGGTCAAGGTCACACTTGGAGGTCAAAAGACAAATTGTGTCCGGTCAATAACTCTGGCATTCATGGACGGATTTTCAAATAATTTGGCACAAGTGCTCACCACAACAAGACGATGTGTCGCGCCTAAAAGCCAGGTCTGTGGCCCCAAGGTCAGGGTCACACTTAGAGGTCAAAGGTCAAATCGTGTCCGGTCAATAACTTTTGCATGCCTGGACGGATTTTCAAATAACTCACCACAACCAAACGATGTGTCGTGCACAAAATCCAGGTCAATGGCTCCAAGGTCATACTTAGAGGTCAAAGTACACATTTGTCACTTACAGTGATATTTCTTGTTTAATTATTTATTTATTTCTTTGTTTTTCATTCATTTGTGTTTTTTGTGATATTTATTTATTTATTTTTTTTTTTTTTTTTTTTTAATACATTTTTTTTTTGTGATTTTTTTTGTAGTTGTATTTCAGATTTGTTTTTTTGTGACTATTTTTTTATTATTATTATTTTTTTTTTAATATATATTTTTTTAAATTATTTTTAAATATATCTGTTGGTTTCATATTGCTCCAAGGTCAAGGTCACACTTACAGGTCACTTCGGGGGCATTTGTTACTGTGACATTTCTTGTTTATACTTATTTTTTTATATTATTTTGTTTTTGTTAATTTTTAGCTCGACTGATCAGAGATAAGCAGAGCTTATGCCGTGGTGCGGCGTCCGTCGTCCGTCTGTCTGACTGTCTGTCCGTAAACTTTTTTTGTAGCGACTACTCCTCTGAATCTACTGAATTGATTTTCATGAAACTTTACAGAAATGTTGCCCATGAAGTCTAGTTGATCCTAGCAAAAAATTCATGTTGATGTGAAATCCAAGATGGCCGCCAAATCTAAAAATAGGTTTTTACAAAACAAGTTTGTAGCGACTACTTCTTGAAAACTCTAAGTGATATTGATATGGGACTTTTTCTAAAATGGTCAGCATAACATGATGTTGGTCCTTGTCGAAAATCATTTTGATTCGACGTTACACATGGCTGCCAGTGGCCATCTTTGTTTACATAGAGTTATTTAATGAAAAATTGTAGCGACTACTCCTCTGAAACTATTTGACGGATTTTCATGAAACTTCACAGGAATGTTGCTTTTGATGTCTAATTGATCCTGGCAAAATTTCAGGTTAAAAAGCTATTTTTTGCCCAAAACTTTCAAAAAACGTAAATGGCAGTCACTCGTCACTCGCTTCATTGATGGTATAAGAGCCATGTTAGCCAGTAGAGCGTATAAGCGTATACAGGCCCTCTTGGGCCTCTTGTTGTTTTCTTTTTGTGTTTTTTTTTTGGTTTGATTATGACTTGTACTTATTTGGAAGATTTGTTTTCTTTTTCATTTCATTTAAAATTATTTAGAGAATTTTCCCAGTCCAAAAAAGGGAGAATTTTCCCAAAACAATTTGGGAAATTTTCCCAAAAACAATTTGGGAGAATTTTCCCATTTTATTTTGAGAAAGTTTTTATTTCATTAAATTATAAACATAATGGCATATTTAATTGTCAAAACTGCAATGGAAGATGTTTCCAAGCTTTGAAGTGTTGTTTTAGCTATTAAGAAATAACTCATTTTCCCATGGGAAATTTTTCCCAAATTACAATATTGGGAAAATATTCCCATGGGAAAATATCAAAGTGCTCGTATCGCTGTAAAACTTCATCATAGACCCTAAATATGAAAGCCGCATACTATTTTGACATTATATTGAAAGATAAATATATTTTTTTTCCCCATGGAAAACTGCCCAAATCATTTCCCATGGGAATATATTGTCCCATGGGAAAGACCTTTCCTATGTCCCATGGGAAAGACCCTTTCCCTTGGGAAAAAGCTTTTCCCATGGGAAAATAGGCTTTTCCCATGGGAAAGGTCATATTCGCGTCAAATTTCTCGGAAAAATTAAAGTGTCAACATTGAAATATAATATAATTTTACAATCATTTGATATGTGCTTTCATATGATATAGTCGAAAGCGCCCTAGCTCATTCGGAATTACTTGCTGTTTTTGCCAAAAACCGGCGTGACAAAAAAAAAACGCGGCTGTTATATACTTAGTAACAAAGAGTATGGTATATACGAGTGCTGTGATACACCAAATTGGGTATGTTTGTTATATTGCTAGTAACAACAGTGTGATATATACGTTTGCTGTGATACACCATACTGGTAATGTCTTTATATAGCTAGTAGCAACAGAGTATGTTGTATACGACTGTAGAAGTGATAATCATGGCTCTTTTGGTGGTATGTACCTACCATAGATCCATGATTCCTTGTTCTTTAATTATCAGCAGGACGCCGTACCGATTCCCATACAAACTTTTCCGACGAGGTTTCGGAAGGCATCACACAATACCTGCATAAAAAACACTGTATTTCGATAGAACCAACCTTAAATACCACAACTGCATGCAGAAAAGAGAGGAAAAACACGCTGATATAGTTTGTGATCGAAGGACACTGTTAATATTCGTCATTTGCATTGTTTCCTTTCGAAATAAACTCGTCCTCGTGTGGCGTCTCATTCTGTATTTGGAAACTTAACCCCTCCCTACTCACACACCTGACGCTTTCCCGTTAACGTTGCTGATTTGTGTCAGCTGTAAGCGGGTTTAAGTTTCCAAATACAGAAAGCACAGCGCGTGATATTTTAAATGGTAAACATTTAAGAAATAATGCGTCTGCTGGAACACGGAGTCATACACAAAAATACATATATCGACGAGATATTCTTCTCTTTGGTGAGTTGTATTCATGCACGCGTGATTTTTAAGTTTAATGAAATACGGTGGTTGTTCATGCAGGCTTTGCTTGATGTCTTCAAAACGTCGTAGCTCTATTGTAAGTACACACCATAAGATATACGATTCACGCAGTTAACGCAGCTAATACGACTGCTGTGAAACACCATACTGTGTATGTAGTAACATCAGAGTATTGCGTACGTCTGCAGTCATACATACACAATGCTGTGTATGTTTGTTATATAGCTGGTAACACCAGACTGAATACGGCATATTATATACATCGTCCTTCGACTTAAAAAGGATACGATGTCATGTAATTAATCTTGGTATATTGTTTCTGTTCCAGGTGTTTCAGTATAGGTACAACGGCAGAGTAGATTTCTATCGAAATTTCTCCGAGTACGAGGCGGGCTTTGGAAAATATCCGGGAGAATTCTGGTTAGGTTCGTACACATTTTTCAAACGCAAATAAGTTGTTCCTAGGACTAACTTGACTACAGAACAAATTACCTTCTCCTTACCTGATAACAATATAAATGACGGAATGATTTATGTATTTCATATCTTGATGACGGTATGAATGATGGAATGCATTATCTGTTCCTTACCTGACCTCGGTATGAATGACGGAATGCTAAATATGTATTTCCTTTTATGACGGTATGATTGCCGGAATGCATTATATTTTCCTTACCTGATAACGGTATGAATGACGGAATTCCTTTTATGACGCTATGAATGCCGGAATGATTTATGTTTTTCTTTTTACGACGGTATGAATGCATCATATTTTCCTTACATGATAACGGTATGAATGGCGGAACGATTTATGTATTTCCTTTCTTGATGACGGTATAAAAAACGGAACGAATCCTGCATCGCCTTTATTAATGACAATATGAATGACGGAATGAACAACGGAAAAATCAAAATTCCTCCTTTCTTGATGACAGTTTGAATGACGATGTACATAAGGTATAGATCTGCGTTCTTGATGATAGTATGAGTTTAGAAAATGTCCAGGTTTATATTGTTCCAGATCAATACCTGGTGGGTGGGACTTGAAATTAATCTATAACAAGGGCCGTAGGCCCTCGGTTTCGATTTGTTTCAAGTACCAAACACCAGCTGGTTTTGATCTCTCAATATAAACCCGCTGAAAATATTTTATTTTAATTTTATATATTGTTTTATCTGACATGGATTTTTATGTATATGATACACACTATTTCGAGAGATTGTACATATACAAACAAATTAAATATGCCCTGCTCGCAACATCAATCGAAAACAAACATGCAGCTTCGTCCTATTTAAATGTGTTGCTAGAACGTAGCGTCTTAACGGTTAACGTACGTGATGTCAGATGATTTGATAGGAATGTTAATACCTCGCCAATAACCAGTCAACATTGAGAATTTGTTGGATGACAGCATGAACGATGGTGTGAAGTATCTATATATATATAAGTTTATTTTGTGTTTGTATGCATGTAACGCGTGTACACCGTTTAACCCCTGTGATAATGTATCGATTCTTTTAAGAATCGATGCGCATTGCATGAAACCTAAACTGTGTTTAAATTCACATTTATCTGTTTTACCAAATTTTGACTAAGAAATGTGCTGCGATACCACAGGTATGCTATCACGTTTTAAGTTGTACTTTATTTCGTTTAAACAGGTTTAAAATGGCTTCACCTGATTAGTACACAAAAACAATATCAGCTGAGGGTCGACGTTACATCAGTAACGGCTGGAGCATGCTATGCGACATACACAAACTTCAGCGTTGGTGGAGCTGACAAGTATACACTGCATGCCACTGGCTTCATACCTGGCAATATAAAAGGTAAGCTGGCAGTATACAAAGTAAGTTGGCAGTATAAAGGTACGTTGGCAGTATACAAGGTAAGTTGGCAGTATAAAAGGTAAGTTGGTAGCATACAAGGTAAGTTGGCAGGATAAAAGGTAAGTTGGCAGTATAAAAAGTAAGTTGGCAGTATACAAGGTAAGTTGGCAGTATAAAAGCTAAGTTGGCAGTATACAAGGTAAGTTGGCAGTATAAAATGTAAGTGTGTCTGAGCCATGCAGAGTTACGTATCTTGTTCTGAAGTGCAAGTCGTTTATACGAACATTTGGTTCTATAATATATTTAATGAGGAGGATAAATGCTTTCGTAGATTTTAATAGAGAATATATACTATCAACTGCTTCTAAATACAGTCTCTTAGAAGCGTATGAAGTACGTTCAATGTCTTGTATCAATTATTATACTAGTACTTCCCAAAGCATTAAAGAAATATAAAAAGATCGGACAGGGAAAGAAGCATTCAAGGAGGAGAGTCAACCACAAAACACAGAAACAAACACGCAAACAGACAAACAAGAAGGCAAAACCAATAATAAATGCAAACGACATCACAAACACAAAAGGGTTGACAATAGGGCTACCGCCTTGGAAAGGTCGGTGGCAAAGTAGGCCACCGGTGGTTTAAGACGCATACTAAGTATGGGATGTGCCTAGTATAAACTATAATATATGCTATTCACAACGTAAGTGTGGTATGTGCCTAGTATAAACTATAATATATGCTATCCACAACGTAAGTGTGGTATGTGCCTGCATGGCATCATATATATACTTTCCGGGACCAAGAATCGTAATGTGTATATTCAGTTTCTAGTATATAATATATAATATCCAAAACACTAATACATGTATATGAAGCATACTAATTATGCCATTTGTCTGGTATCATATAGTATATACTATTCACAGTTCTTAGAAGCATACGGAGTCTGGTCTGCGTCATGTATCATATACGAACATGTATATACTATACACAATCAGAATCATACTCAGTGTTGTCTGTGCCTAGTTTCACATATATACTATCCACAACGCTGGGACTTACAATAAGTATGGTGTGTTACTAAAATAAACATATTAACTATCCACAACTCTGTGAAGCATAGGAAGTATGTCTGTGACTAATATTAAAAATACTATCCACCACACCTTGAATCTTAATAAGCATGGCATTAGAATTGATAATTAATGTCATGTTACTGATAAATCCTCTGATCACTAATGTCATTTTACGGATAAATCCTCTGACCGTTCACTCATAAAGATGTAAAAAAAGCAGTTCCAGTCTCAAGCTAAGTCTATACTCAGCGTATATTTCTACATACCCTAAGCACATCCTAATGAAGGTCTGTTTCTAGTAAATTAAATACAAAGTTATATACTCTCTACATATCTTAGTTACGTCCTAATGCATGTTAGTTTTAGTTCTATACACTGCCTACATCTCCTAGGTACATCCTAATGAAGGTTTGTTTCTAGTAATGCACAATTATATACTATCTGCATATCTCAGTTATGTCCTAATGGATGTGTGTTTCTAGTAATGCACAATTATATACTTTCTGCATATCTCAATTATGTCCTAATGGATGTGTGTTTCTAGTAATGCATAATGATATACTATCTACATATCTCAATAACGTCCTAATGGATGTGTGTTTCTAGTACTACATAATGATATACTATCTTCATATCTCAATTACGTCCTAATGGATGTGTGTTTCTAGTACTACATAATGGTATACTATGTACATATCTCAATTACGTCCTAATGAATGTATTTTTCTAGTAGTGCATAATTATATGTTATCTACATATCTCAATTACGTCCTAATGAATGTGTGTTTCTAGAACTACATAATTATATACTATCTTCATATCTCAATTACGTCCTAATGGATGTGTATTTCTAGTACTATGTAATTATATACTATCTAAATATCTCAATTACGTCCTGATGCATGTGTGTTTCTAGAACTACACACTGCCTACATCTCCTATAGGTACATTCTAATGAACTTATTTTCATAGTTCTAAATTAGAATATCGACAGCTCTTAAATACACACCATATATTGTATGTTGGTTACCTTAATTATATTCTATCCACAGTTCTTGGAATACAATATAAATATGGCATGTTTCTATCTCGCTTCCAATGTAATTGTTTAGTTAATAAGGTAAGTCTGTACACTAATATAATATATGTTTATTGCAGATGACAAATTTGGGTACCACAATGGTTACAGCTTCAGTACGTATGATCGGGATCAAGATGGCTATATTAATTATAATTGTGCCAGCTACTTTAAAAGTGCATGGTGGTACAACACCTGCTACCAGTCCAATCTCAATGGGATTTACCGTAACCCTGGAACGACAGATAATGAGTCCATGAACATGAGATGGCCATCTGAGTATGAATCACTAAAGACATCAAAACTCTCAATAAAACCCGTATAGTCAGTTGGCTCGTAAATGTAGAGGTCCCCCACATAATTGACTCGTGAGTGTAGAAGTGTCGCACACAGTTTGATAACATTCAGTACTTATTTTCAAGAATAGTGTAAGTTTTGCATCATGTACTAGACACGCAATACGAATTTTAGTAGGTTGACAGAAAGGATGCAGGTATATATATTTTTACCGTAGCCCTGGAACTAGGAAGAATTAAACATGCATCATATACTAGACATACAATACGAATTTTAGTAGGTTAACAGAACTGTTAATGTGTGTGTGTGTATTAGAAATGATGACGGCATATGTTATACCGTAGCGCTGGAAATAGGAAGGATTACACATGCATCATATACTAGACATGCAATACAATATTTAGTATGTTAACAGAAATGATGACGGCATATATGTTATACCGTAGCCCTGGAAGCAGGAAGGATTATATCTCCATAACTGTATACGCAATGACCATCCACCTATGAATCACTAAAGACATACAACTCTCCACGAAACACTTAGAATCAATTGGATCGAAAGTGTAGAGGCCCCATACACAGATTTACAACATCCAGTAATAAAGTTCACGAATTTTGGTGTATGTTAAAACATAATAGCTTGCAGCATGAACTATTAAACAAACGTTTTATTCAAAGGAACTATTCCACAAAGTCGTTTATTGTTTGACGAATATATCAGATAATTAGAATTGTATCTGTACTTACATTTGCTGTTGAGCACAAGCATTTTACTATAATATTTGTTTCATATGTATTATGCATATTCATTGGTTTTCAAATTGAAGAACGGATTAAAGAGATTGGAGGCGATCTGGAAGAAATGTGTATGTTTATCCAAATATAATAAAACCATAAAAGGGTGTTCCATATAAACTATGAAATTTTAGTTAATTGGGCCTAATGTTTCGTCTTATTTGATTATTGCTTATGAACAAGTTTGGTTGGGAAAACTCGACGTCTCGGAGAGTTTTGTTGTATAAATCATACCTTTTAATCGATAAGATTTTGAAAATAAAATACTGATTGTGAGAGAAATACAGTGTTGTGAGTTGTGTGTATAAGTGACTGCCAATTTCAACAAATAATAAAAGTTCAATTCAAAATATAAAGACTCATATGAATTAATACGTATACAAAAAGTGCTGCATTTAAAACCTTCTCGCCTGTCATCGCTGCGGTTTCGAATCCCACCGGGAGCTCGACTTGTGAGCCTACGGATGCGAAATGTATACATAACCGGTTCGACACGGGAATAAGTGGGTGGACTGCGTCTACACATAAAAAATCGACATATATGGCCTGACATGTGTTAAAAATGACGAAAGACACCATTCAAACAAATAAAAGTTATCATGTGTGTACATACGTAGGTATGTACGTACGTTTGTATATATGTATGTATGTTTGTAGGTATGCGTGCGTGTCTACGTGTGTGTGGCCTAAAACTTGATGTGATGAAAATGATGTAAAACACCATTCAACCAATCAGACAACGAGAAACAAATCGCAGACCTTCAGCAGTGTTGGTTTTATATTGAACTGAAGCATACTTTATTGCTCTTATTTATAAATAGAGATTCATATCGATTCCCATCCCTTTAATGAATTAACTAGGACGCACGCATAAATAGTTCATGGTCTACACAACTTTTCGGTACCGACTCAGCTGATAGATTTTAAATACCTTTTAGTGAAAAAGAAATGGCCATGATAGTTTTTCTGAAACGGTAGCTTAACACATTATTTTGGGACAAAATCATGCAAATTTGAACAAAAATCGCTAAAAAAAATATTTTTAAATATTATTATCATTGCAATATCAGGGAGATCAAACTTCTGAAAGTTGTCTGTTATATTCGTGTAGATGAAAATAAAAATTGGAATGAGTAAAATGTATACAAGTTGACATTTTGGGGGAAAATGAGCAAAACAAAGCATACACATCGCTGCTTTTTGGAATAATTATAAAAAAAAAAATTAACACTTCAAATTAAACAAAACAGAAGTTGTTAAGGTATTTTCATCAATCTAAAGATGTCCTGAGATATAGAAAGGTTCTAAAGGATCAGAGATTTGGGAAAGCCGTTTTTTGGGAGGCCAAAAGTTGCAATAATAATATAAGGAGATTGAAAGTTTTGAAAGTTCTTAGAGTTATGTTATATTCATGTTCTTAAAAAGAAGTATTTGGAATGAACAACACATATAAATCTTGAACAAAAAAAATGAGGGCGGGGGCGGGGGAATCGTGGAGTGTGGGTGGAGGTAATTAACAAAAAATAAATAAAAATCGCATAGCAGAACAGAAGTCGTTATAGTATTTCCTTAAATGTAAATGTTTCATGAGCTACGTGACGTCATATGTTCAGGTACATTTACATTAGAGCAGATGACAAAACGTCTACATAACGCCGAAAATTACGTTTTTTACTTTCCCATTGAACAAAGGCTTTTAATGATTGTTCCAGGACAATACGTTGAATATATTATATTTGAATTGGTTCAATATGGTGATGCTGATCTTATTAAAATTTGAAATTTAACATTTCTAAATACTTTTCTATGCGGAGTATTTAACATATGACGTCACTTGACATACACTTCGATGCCAAGATGCACGCTTAAAGAGACACATAGCAATCTTAAAGCGTATATGCCTAAAGAGACACATAGCAGTCTTAAAGCGTATATGCTTAGAGAGATACATAGCAGTCTTAAAGCGTATATGCTTAGAGAGATACATAGCAGTCTTAAAGCGTAAATGCTTAAAGAGACACATAGCAGTCTTAAAGCGTATATGCTTAAAGAGACACATAGCAGTCTTAAAGCGTATATGCTTAAAGAGACATATAGCAATCTTAAAGCGTATATCAAGCATTGCAATGAGCATCTCGATTTATTTATCCAGTATCACTTTGACGTTAACCCTTCTTGCATATAGTTAAATAATAATGTGAGTTTTCATATTTTCGTCTTATTCTACCATAGGTTTAAATATATTATTCATACAATATAGTCAACAATCAATAATATGCTAAAACAATTTGCTTTATAATATATTTAATATGAAATAGGCACAGCCTAGTTAACGGGGAAATCATTTTGATAACATTTATGACAATGAATTACAAATACGTCTGCTGTACACTACACGTAGATTGTTGAATAATAAATTGAATCATAAACCAAGGAATTACTACCTACTAGTCTCATTCATATATCTTAGTAACATCAAGTTAAGGATTTTGATGGGCGTTAACGTGGTTAATGCCAAATAGTGAAAAATAAGCTCGATTTTCCGATGTTATGTGGACTTGACTGAAGGGCGGATCCAAGTTAAGCGAACATCACCATCAAAAATCTGACAATCTTAGTTTTAACCTTTGCTCTTTGGATTTATAGTGGGCGTTCGTTGAGTCCTGAGTTGTTATTAAGGACATGATCTACTCAACTAGTAAACCAAGGATGTTTTAATAAAAACATACTTTATATAAAAAGCGCCTGAATAAACCAAGGATGTTTTAATAAAAGAGAAGATCCTTGAATAAACCAAATGATATACATGTAGGAAACCAACAATGATCATGATTTTAAACTTAAATCTTGGATTTGCGTATATTACTACATTATCTACAGTTTGGAACTTGATTAACACACGTCACATTTAAAATACTTACAAATAAAACAAAATTACACCTTTTGTTTAAAGAAACTAACCCACTAAGTAAAGGCAAAACTCACCAGAACCGTTCATCAAAACGTTATCTAGGTGTTCACGTCATATAATAAGGTATATGTGCAGATTAAAAGTAGAAAAGAAATATAAAAAGATCGGACAGGGAAAGTAGCATTCAAGGAGGACAGTAAACCACAAAACACAGAAACAAACACGCAAACAGACAAACAAGAAGGCAAAAGCAATAATAAATGCAAACGAATCACAAACACAAAAGGGTTGACAATAGGGCTACCGCCTTGGAACGGTCAGTGGCAAAGTAGGCCACTGGGGGTTTAAACCGGTTCTAGGGTGCACAAAACCTCACACTTACCCTACTGTCATCTCATTAAAACAGGACAGTGTAAATAAAGAAATCCCCGCCATGATCTAATATCTAACCAACAAGGCAGCATCAATTGGCAATATAAGTAAAACACAAATATGCTCGTGTAAATATAATACAAAAAACAATAGCCTAGAAAGCCACAATGAAGGTACTCAGTGACTTTGCAGAAGCCAGAGCAGTAAGAGAATAAATCATTAAGGGCACGACAAGAAAGATAATGGACAAACATCAAACGCCACCGTCCCAATGGGCTTTAGGTAGGCGTCATCATAGGGTGCACAGCCTGTCCGGTCATCGTACAATTAAAGAGGAAAGCATAGTGGCGAACTGTAAAAGGGTCCACCACCAAGCATGCAGTACGTTGCAAAATGATAGGGTCATAACCTCTTTTGATAAAATTTTTAACAAGAAGTTTATTTTCAGGTTCTTAAGATACTTTTGATTGAATATGCGCACAAAATAATTAATTCGATGCTTCTCTTTTGGAGCTCGATCTGGCTGTTTAAGGCTGTTTATACTGTCTATAAAGTTTGGATTCTCAAAATAATTAAGTTATATATATACCACGTCGTCGTAGGTTTAGAAACGATGAACATCTGTTGTACAATTTGTATTTAGGTAAACAGGGGCTGATACAGCATTTGAGATTAGAGTCATGATAGGAACGCAACTTTCAACACACATCCGCTTTTCGATGCATTTTCATAACTTCTCAGTTTTAGAGGGGGCATAAGTGTGGTTAATCTTCGTACAGAAAAGTATTATTAGTACTTGTCAATATGTTAATAATATAAGCGACGGAATTCTTAGGGTTCTGCTAATCGTAATTTCAAATATATTTTTTTCTGAATTAATACAGCTGGATACTATAAGGTGTTAATATGAATAGTATATGCAATGTTCTACTGGACCCTCTAAAACCTTAGAGATAGCTTTATAAAATCTGTTATTGCACTTAACTTGCTTTTAATGTAAAAATATGTGTAATTGCCTAGCGATTTCATTATTTCTTATATGGTCCCTTTATTGGTAATACATATTCTATTCTCTCATATACTAAAACAAACTATGCTTAATCAGCTTTGCTGTTTTGTTATTTTTGTCATATAAGGGGCCGAAATTTGGCCAGTTCCGTTTCAACACACTCATATCACTTAAAAAGGTGGTACATCTAATATATACTAAACCAAATTGCTAAGTATCAACCTAAGAATATGTCACTAATGTTCTCATTGTTTTGTGTATTTTGAGCTTGATTAGAGATACGGTTAAACTGCAAAATAACGAGTGTAAATCATCTGCTGTGATTGCATTGTCAATGTGTTTTCTTAGAAATAAGTTATAACACTTATACAACTGGGTATATAGGATATTATTGAGTACTTCGAATTAATGAAGCTTTCTATGTTCCTAATTCTAAAATATGCCAGTTAAAATTATTTTGACATCATGTTTTAATAGCATTACCACTACAAATGCGTTTGCAAAAGAAATTTTCGAAATATTTAATGTTAACGCTGAATAACAGTTACTTGAATTTCAAACAATATTCAATGTAAAGGGAGGTAATTT
The DNA here is from genome assembly GCA_037043455.1 of Cyrtodaria siliqua. Classification (NCBI taxonomy): domain Eukaryota; kingdom Metazoa; phylum Mollusca; class Bivalvia; order Adapedonta; family Hiatellidae; genus Cyrtodaria; species Cyrtodaria siliqua. The sequence continues at coordinate 70,969 of JAWPHD010002406.1, forward strand.
AAGATTATTCATATTTCATTTCTTTATAGACGAAAATCTGCGATATATGGCTCAAAATTTTATGTTTTTTTTTCTATTATTTCATACCAATTTTAAGAATTTTATATCTTTACGCGATCTTTGACTCATGTTATTTGTTTCATCAGTACATTTCATGTTTTCATATAAAGGGAGGGTAACTCTCAAAAGATGTAACAATATAAACAATTATTTTTTTTAAAAACTATGGGGTAAAATAAAATGCTTATCATATATCTATTCTAAAATATATTTAAATTAAGAAAATTAGTTAAGATACAAAAGTTGATACTTAGCAATTTTGTTCAGTGTATATGTGAATCGCATAGCTTGATATGAACATATAACGCTACATTAACCCAATAATATCACTTATAAAGGTGGTACATCCAATATATTTGTGAATCTGAACATATAAAACTACATTAAACCAATAATATCACTTATAAAGGTGGTACATCCAATATATTTGTGAATCTCAAAGCTTGATATGACCATAAAACGCTACATTAAACCAATAATATCATTTATAAAGGTTGACAAGTTTGCACTTTTTAATATTTTAATTCATTTGGCTCATACTACACACTATGAAGATATGACTTTCCAACTGTCGTTATCAATGTGTTTTCATATTGTTGGACAAAAACAACTTCACGTGGTCTTAACTCATCATATAAATCAATTATCTATCATGTTCACAACAGGAAATCGCACAAGTCGTCGATTTTTCATACTTATAAAGTAATTCATGAACAACAATAAAATCGGACGGAAAACGAAGCCCACATTGTGCATTGTCATATGAAGCTGAAACACATTATTTTATGTGTAATATGATGTATACCATACCTATTATAGGTTAACTCCAGTCTCTTAAGAAAGGGTTCAACTTAATTCAATTTCAATTTAGTTTACTTTTTACTTGCTTTAAATAGATGAAAGCTACGTGTTGCACCAAAGACTGTTGCGATACTTTAAAGTTTGTGCATGCATTCTTTTTGTTCGTGTATTTTAAAATATAAGCATTTAATGTTAATTGTGGAGGTTATTGAGCTTAAATCATGATTATATACTTTTTGATATATTCGAGCTTGCAATATAGTATGTTCCATATTAGTGTAGATATTAAAGAATAACAAAATAGATTCGTGTTTGTCTTCAAATAGTTTTCAAATTCCACTATAAAAACCAAAGAATGGCCACAGATTGCGTGCATGACATGATACTTGCAGTATTTTGACAGTTTGTATTACAATGTTTTACCCTTAATTGAAAACATCATAAACGACTCACTTATACAACAAGGATACAGGATTACTTTTAAAAGGAACAGTATGAGTGATGGAATACTGAATTGTTTCAAAATTCGATGATTTCTGTTAACAATTATACCATTTTAAATCGGAAAAAAAATGCCCGTTTTAAATTTTAAGATGATATTAAAGACGTAAACTTGTTTAAACTTTCAAAATATAATTTTCAAATTTCAGCTATAAGTGACATTATTTACACTATCAACTATTGACTCTTAACGAAAGTTTAAAGTCCCTATCCCGCCATCAAAAGGCACATTTCACAACATATTTACACCGATTCTAAACCAGCTGACGACGATATATATACATATAACTTACAAATACACATTTTGAGAATCCGGTTTCTATAGAAACAATATAAACGGTTTAACCAGCCAGACAAACCCCAAAAACTGGAGCGTCGAATAAAGAGTTACCAACTCATAATTCATTTTACTCATATTAAATCGCTGTAAGTTTAATTTCAAATAACTTTCTGAACATATATGTAAAGTTTCATGATGGATGCTGACCTCATATGATACTTGAATTTTTATACGAATGCAGATCTGATATGACAGTTGTCTTTACTGCATACTGAAACAATAGTGCGTTTCTTCCAGCATTCTCAAATGTGTTTTTTTTTTAGCTTAACTGACTCTCATAACTAATACTGTTTATACATATTAAAATGATCACTGTTGCTATGTAAGTTTCCTGATAGTTTAGTAGTGTCATTGTATATAATAATAATATTAATGTGTATTCGTTTTGCATTCGTAACCCATTTCACAGATTCGTAATCTAATTTTAGAATATACAAGTAAATAAAAACATTTCCGTGACAAGGACTATCATACGCCTCTATGCAAGCTTCGTTTTGATCACTTTTATACACTCTTTATTACATTGTTTTAAACTTTCTTAATCAATAATCGCTCTTCTCAGACATTGGAAATCATCGTCCCTTTTATAGATTTGTTTTTTGTTTGTTTGTTATTTTTCAAAATAATATATGTAAACCTTTATTAAAATAAAGAACAAAGATTAAATATCCGAATAGTAATCTCTTTTTTAATTATTAATAAAATAAAAATGAAGCAGGTTCAAAGTAAACAAGATCGATTAATCGAAATGCCGTGTGACGATGCCAGTCAGTAGAATTTGAACAAACAGTAATTCCTTGACACTTTATATTATACACAAGAAACGTGGAAATTTCACGAAAACCAGGTTTTTCCATTTGAAATGCTATTACACTACCGGTAAGATAAAAATGAAGTAACAAAAAGTTCTCTTTTCTTTAAAAAAAAAACCCAGCAAATTACATAAATAAAGTTGTTGAAGTTTTAGTATTAAAGTGATATAAACAGTAAACAATATAGAATAAATACAATGACAAAGTACAGGTTTACTGGAGTGTAATCTTTTGAGAATCCCGTACAGCGTTAACATTAAGTACAAGTTTATTGGAGTGTAAACTTTGGAAAATCCCGCATTAAACCCGTACTTGATGTTAAAATTGGCTGTGATTCGGCAAAATTGACATTCCCGTAATCTACAGAAACATAAATGTAATTCGAAGAACAAGTGGGATAAGGTCGGTCTTTTAGGTTAGCTAAATATTGTTTCATTTATGCCTTAGTTAGTTCTAAACCGATCCTAGAAAATAACGATAAAACGACAGATTATGGATAATCATTTTGTTACTTTGATATCTGTTACTTTGGATAGACACTACGTCGCCAGTGATCGACCCAGTCATCAGTCATGCACGCATGTTGATGTAATATTAGATTGGTCGTCGGAATGTCGATTTGGTGATCAAAACACCTTATTAACCGGATTTCGTAGAAAATTCAGGCTTATAGTTTGGTAAATTCAAACTTTCCGGAATGTACGAATAGAATTAACATGATACATACAATATAACATAATACACTTTGTGAACTTCATTTAATTGTTTTGAGACGTGACATATACTTGTTGTTTTTAAACAGCTGTTGTTTCCTTCCTGTAATGAGTAAACGAGTCCTGATAACTTGGGACATTACAACTATTTGGATGTTATGAGCATTTTAACAAGAGTGCCGAGATGGCCTCGAATCAATCACCTGAGGATCTTTGCAATGATGAAAACATGCTGACTGAAGATGTTTTTAAGCCTTTCCTTATGTAAGTCTATGTAAAAACATGCAACATTTCTACAATCAACCTTTGGACCCAGGAGTTGCAGCCATCTTTGACCCCAGGTACTTCAAATGAGCAAACTGATAGACCAGGGGTTAGCGATCATTATTAATAAAAAAGAACAAGACGGCCTGTGGATGCCCTACAAACAGGAAACAATAATAAAATGAAGAATTGAAAAACAATTTTTTTTACCGCCAGTGAGATTTGAACTAACGGCCCTAGCTTCCCAGTGTACAAGAAGTCATTCAAAGATTTTTCTATGGTGGTCATTCATTAATCTAAGGATCATTCATGGATAGATAGATTGATAAATACTTTAATTGACTTCATGTGAAGCTGTTTCTGAGAAGACGATTTTTTGAAGATTATCCCTATATAAGTCTATGTAAAACATGTGACCCCTGGGGCGGAGCCAGATGTGACCCCAGGATTACCATTTGAACAAACTGGGTAGAGGACCATACGATTATAGTAAATGCAAAATATTTACCCTCGGGCTCTTGTAGTTTCCGAGGTAATTCAACGTAAACATTAAATATTTCAAAAAAATCTTTAAATAATTTTAACTGGCATATTTTAGAATTAAGAACATCGAAAGCTTCAATAATTCGAAGTACTTAATAAAATCCTATATACCCAGTTGTATAAGTGTTATAACTTATTTCTAAGAAAGCACATTGACTTAAAAGTTTTAAAATATGTTCATGCAATCTGAGCAGACGATTTACACTCGTTACTTTGCAGTTTAACCGTATCTCTAATCAAGCTCAAAATACGCAAAACAATGAGAATATTATTGACATATTCTTAGGTTGGTACTTAGCAATTTGGTTAAGTTTATAATTAGAAGTTATATACATCATCTCAAGGTCTCTTTATAAAGCAGGAACACCATTTGAGAAGGTATCATGAATGAATTTGAAGTTTTTTGTTAAAGAAGCCTGTAGATTTAGAGAATTATGACCAGCTCAGCTATTCCTGTTTTTCTGTCGTTTTCGGATTTTGAAGTCAATTACACTCCACTTCACTCATACCACTCCACTCCACAACTCCACATTTCCGCTCCAACACTCCACTTTTTGGAGACAATGTTACCGTTTTAGAGTTGACTATACTCCACTCCACAACGCCACTCCACTCAGCTTTTTAGCACATGCCAGATACAAGTGCGTTACAAACGCAAGAAACTCTTCACTGTAAACCACAAACGGATATAAAAACAGCTATTCATATATCGTATCAATATTCCCAAACAATTTAATTCAACTACTGATGGAGACATGTGTGTAGTCAAAAGCAAACTTCCGTGAACTTAAAATAATAGTTATTGTAAATATCATATGGATATCAAAACGGCTATAATTACCTATAATTAAGATATTCTCATACCGTTTAAATTACTACTTGCGCAAATAGTAATATTTACATATAATAAGGTTAAATCAATGTAAACTGTTTATATACTGGATTGGTTGAATTGGATTTTATAGTCGCTATGGTCATATGGCGACTTCGCAAATGTCCAGGTGCCACTCCGTGCAATGTAGTGCACGGGCACTTGGTTAGAACCATTGATGTTCCACAAGACAGCTGGAAAGCTTCCTCACATCATAAAGATTTCTAATCCCATGAGGATTGACTTGTTTGTTTGTATGTTGTTTTACGTCATTTTCAACACATGCGATGTTATATATGACGGTCGAATAGTTTTTGTTTTTGTTTGGAGGCAAACTGGGTAGAACCAGTTTTGTACATCTCCCTCCATCAGTAAGAATCGACACTTCCTCACTTACAAGTCGAGCTCCCAGTGGGATTCGAAACCACAGCGGTGAGTTGCAAGTTATTTCAAGTCAGAGACCCTAACCATTACGTGGTCTCGCCTTAATTCCATTAAGCGATGGGAAAACTTATATTAGCAGGATTTTACAACGAATATTTCGACAATAAAACACGTTTAAAAACATTTTTTACTAAACAAAATGTGATTACCTATTTAAAATTACCTATTAAACGTTTTAATTTTACAATATGCAAACTTTTTAAGCCGAAATTAAGGTTTTGTTTCATACCCCAGGCAACCCCGTTTTCGCTTCATGGAGAAGGGGTCGGATGGGGTATGAAAGTTAATACTCGGACCACGTAATGCTACTCGGACACCACGCTCCTTAATAACTGGGAACTTATATCTTCCATACATATACATGTTATAATTAAGCAATAAAAAAAATTGTTTCTATAACAAAATAAAGTTTTTCGTAGTTTGTTTAAACTGCAATATGTAAGATATCAATTATAAATATTTATATACTGCGATCGTTTGTTTCTTCCTTGATTTTGGTAAGACCTGCGCATAGAGCATCAACCCCACCCACCCTTCTTAGACTTTTAACATGGATCTGAGACCCCTCACGGACTATGTCTTGTATGGAAGAAAATGCGTTGGTACTCGTTACTTCTTCTTGTACTTCCGATTTAAATATTTAAACTTTATAATGTATACATGGCTGTACAACAAAGGTTCAGAGTTCGGTACGTTTATGTAGAAATAAATATGCACTATTTTTATAAACCACAATATATTAAACGTACACTTAAGCATGCACTGTACGAAACGGCACATGCAGCTGTGGTATTTATACAGCAGGAAGAATTTGAGAGGGATATCCTGTAAACAACAAGGAAAAACTGAAACTGCGCAGTTGGTTACAATTACCAAATTACTTCAATAACAAAACACTCAGCTGTAATTAGGTGTCTGCTTCAAAACAAGAACTGCACTCTGGGAGAAGTAATTGCGTCGGCCCTTCAGGGGTGTATAGGGGTGCCTGCAATAATCTAGTATTTGCTAGTATATTAACTGTCTGTTGGATATAACAATGAAGCTGCTGTTTTGATCATGCATTCCCTGTCAAAGTACCAGAACACTTAACAGTTTCCATTTATTAGACATAGTTTGCTGAAAACATGAACTGTTCTGTAACTTAAAACGTGGTTTCTTAATAAAACGTAGCAAATAGCGCTTGGAATTTTCAAAAAAAATTGTCTTCATAATTAAAGAGATATCTATATTTTTACGTAAGGTGCACTATATGAGATACACCAAATTGATTGTTGTTTCAAGTTAACTATGGCAGTTTTCAAAATGCAAGTCATTGAATATAGTATGTGATTTTATCAATTGTGTTGATTAAGAACGATTTTTTTTAAAACGTAAGTGAAAATACATATTATTTTGGTTCTCTTATGTTGTGTGACACCAACAATAGACCAATGCGAATATAATTCAAAGCCTGTAAATAAGAAAACACGACAACGCTCATATTTTGAACATGTTTGTATCTAAATTAATTGCCAAACAACATATACACAAACTTTACAATTGTATAAAACAATTAATTCTACTTCATAATAATTGGTTAATACAAAAAAATGGAAGAAAAACAAACGTAAAGACAAGGAATATGTTTTTGTAAAAATCAAAAGCTCAATTATTATAAATCAATCTGCGATTTAATCAGCATATTATGTAACGTATGTTACAATGATACTTGTGAAAGTCTCATGTATGCTGGATTACAGAAGATCGACAAACATCATGTTTATACATTTTCATTTCTTGGCAAAAGGAAAAAAGACATATAAGCATGTCTTAATATATTTACCCCCAAACCCATTCCTCCAACAAATAAATCAAGAGTATAAATAAAATTAGAAATCCTATATAATTATAGAGTCCGTGAATATTTAAGATTATTTAAACTGTAGAAATTAAACCAGTCCCTTTTAAAACATAGCCCATAAGTATATTGGGATGCATGACTACATATATATGTATTTATACAATGCCATCTTAAATGTATTAGCTCGAATGTATCAATAGTAACGTATGTTTCATTAATCAACATTTACGTATATGCTGCATACGGGAACTGCAAACTAGATTTCAAAGTAAGGGTGATCACTTATGTCATGTATAAACTCTTCTAAATGTTCATGAAATACGTATTTTCTGCTATTGTTTAATGTGTTCAAATAGTACTGTATTTTTATATTTTGTATTTTTTATATACGTAAGTACATAACACGTGTAGTTCAGTCTGTAGAACTACTATTTATTAATCTTCTTCACTTAAAATAGTTTTTCTTTATAACCATACACATTGTCTTTCAGTATGTACCTGTTTAGATGGTATATGAATATACCATTGTAATTGAATTCAGTGTAAGGTAACGTATCACGTATGTTACATTTTAGTTATGTTGATGCATAACTAAAATAACCATTATTTTAAGAACCACACAAAGAACTACTTATGTCTATGATTAGGGTAGGAAACATGTTTTACGAAAACACACCATTATTTCCTGAATAAGCATGGAACATAGCTAAAGGGACGGTCACGTATGTTACATCCTTAAAATGGCATGAATTGTATTTTATCCTATTAGGCTATTTAATAATAATAAAAAAATATAAAGCTGAGCTAACTTTAATTTCAAATGATAATGAATTTCCTCATGAACATGTTCGGCATTTTTACGTCTCTTTAAAGGTAGGGTATGTAGTCTGTGATATTCTCAAGTTATAGTAATTAACATATGTTTCATTCACTTTGGCGACATCTTTGAAGACAACATAGTCTTAACATATTCTAAGACGTTTTACTTGTAAGTCTAACATGATATTCCAACTATTTTAAATTTTATAAAGGTGATTTATACGAATTATCTTTGTAATTTTCGTATCAAATGCCAAATTCAAGTTGTTAGTTGGCGACAGTAACGTATATTACATTTTAAGGTGTTTGAATCGTCATAATAACCACATATGACTTTTATCGAATCGGTTTATTATACTGTTATGGTATATGTTTTGAGTTGGATTTTTTACGAAGTTATGACTGGACTTTTTTCCGTTTTGTAAAATTTATGTTTAAGAGTAAGTGTAATTAAATTTGCTAACAAGTAAATATTTAATACACATGCAGCAAATACGGAACTATAAAATTGTGTCGTATATTTCACATCGGAAAATGTACACTATACCGGGAAATGTACACTACTTATCTAAAATGCTGAATTGGGAGTTGTCTGTACGAATTTTGCAAATCTAAATACCCTGTTCACCTCCTCTGTCTTGCAATTGGTTGATCATTTGTGCGTTTACTATGCATGATAGTAAATCATTTGGCAACAAACAGCGGAGTGTAAAACACACAAAAATGAAGTGTGTATGTATTCATTTGAGTGTCTTGGTATCGTTGATTTTTTCAGAAATAAGCGCTGATATTACAGCGACGTCTGTGTATAATTTATTAACGAATAGAATAAATATGGATGTTGATGTGCTAAGGCATGAGATGAACGAGTTAAAGACAAAATTTGACACAACCGATGCAGCAGTAAATAAGCTGATTGAAGCAATACAAACAGGAACACACATCGGTGGTAGCAAGGGCGAAGGTAAGAAGTCGGTAGATAAAACACTCACTTACCAGAAACACGTGTCCACTGTTCGAAAATCTCTTGTCGATGAAAAACGTTACTTGCGAGGTCAAATGAAAGCATTCGAGGCAACAGGTCAAGAAGAAATTGGTTTGCTGAAACACCAAATATCTGATATGCGAAGTCGAATGAACGCATCTGAGGCAACGGTTCAAGAAGAACTTGGTTTGCTGAAACAGCAAGTATCTGATATGAGGAGTCAAGCGAATGCATCTGAGGCAAAGGTTCAAGAAGAATTTGGTTTGTTGAAACAGCAAGTATATTATATGAGAAGTCAAATGAACGCATCTGAGACAACGGTTCAAGAAGAAATTGGTTTGCTGAAACAGCAAGTATCTGATATGCACACACGACACGGTAAGTGTTTCAAGCATGACACTACACCTATTATGCAACAAGTATATCATGAAAGGAATATATGTTAAATGGCGTATTAATCTTTATTAGTAAAAAAAGAAGCATCACATATCAATCAAATTTATATGAAATCCCTTTTCTATATATCATTGTTCTATGTTTCTTATATAAAATTATAGAAACGCTGTTTTACCTTATGGTTACATGGTGAACACATTGTCACTAGCAGTAAAAGGTGAACAATTATGAGACAAAAAAAACGCTCTTAGAGGTCATATCTGGAATTTCTCTGAACAAAGTTTTGCGGACCTGAAGATAGAAAGGTAGCCCTTACCAAATGAGATGGTTTGCTACAAGGTTGCTGCAAGATTGCTGCAAGGTTGCAGCGAACAATTTTGTTCGCCAGAACAATTCTTAATTGTTCGCCAATGTTCGCCACTAGCGGTGGTATTCCCGCAAACACCATGGTAATCTTTGACGAATTTGCCGCAAACTCGCTAAAAAGTTATACATTCACCAGAAGTTCGCCAGAAACATTTATTTATTTGGAACGTTCGCCATAACATCACCAAAACTTACTTGCAGTTTTTTTATTCGCCACAACATTGCGACAAACTTTACCATTCCGATTTACTTTTTTATTGCACGCCGTAACATCGCCACAAACTTTTCAATTCAGATTTGGCGTTTCTTTATTCGCCATAAGATCACGACAACCTTTTCCATTCTGATCTGCTTTATCTCCGTTCGCCAAAACCTCATCACAAAACTTAAACTTTATACAGATTTTTGTTATTTCTTCTATGTTACTTATTACTCAAGTAAAATATACTCAAGTAAAATGTGCTTTTAATGTCAAAGGACCACTTGAACAAGTTAGTTTGCTATGTATAAAACTTTTAGTGGAAATTTATTTTTTCAGTCGGTAGCGCGGCGGATTTGTAACCGGAGGCCCCGGGTTCAATCCTCCGTGGTGCCACGGAGTTTCGTTGGTGTGTTCTTGGGCAAGACGCTTTCCCTTAGCCTCGTCCGTCGGATGGGGACGTAAACCGGGCGGTCTCGTGTATCGGTCTATCCTCCGAGCACGTTAAAGAACCATAGAAATCTATTCTATTTAAGAGAAGGGCACGGTTCCCGGATTCCTATGTATCCTTCCCCTCTCTCTGGGGCGGCTCTTAATAACCTATACTATGTTGATGAGCCGTTAAACAACATTCAATTCAATTATTTTTTCAGAAAAAGCCAAATTATGTATTATTGTGTTGCATGAACATTTTTAAATACCAAACATCATGATAACTCCAACATTTAAAACCAGAACAATAAAAATTGTGTCCCAAGTGCAAAATGATATCAGTATTACTCTGCATTAACATGACCATGATGACAAGTCAATTTAATAGTTTAAGTCATTGTGAATTATTATATACAAGATACAAGATACAAGATTTTATTAACCAATTAAGGGCCCTCAAATGAGCAAGTAATTTAGTACATTGATTGCAATGATTGGTAAGTAACAAACAAACAATAACAAAATAGGAACTAACTACATATTTAACTAATATAAAATCTACTTTGAAATTTAAGCACACATACTTTAAATAACATGTATTTAAAAGTAAAAAAATTACAAAGATAATTAATGCTTAATATCAGAATAATATAAGTGTACAGTCATATAGAAACACAATGATTATTTATGATATATTGGGGGGGGGGGGGGGGGGGGGGGGGGGGGGGGGGGGGGGGGGGGGGGGGGGGGGGGGGAAAGCTGGATAATCTTGCTGACTGGGTCAGTTAATTATTATTACCAGGTAGTATGCAATTTCCTTTCATCTGATGCAGTATCATGCAGTATCCTGCAGAGATTATTCTATTAGAAACACATGTGTTCAAGAAATTCTGGTATTTTTGCATAAATAACCAGTTATCATGTGTCTGTATATAGGCAATGGTGTATAATGTGTACTATTTTTCAATGAAATTGCAACAATTTAAAACAATGAATTTGATTGAGTTTATTTGAGTGAATATTCTGAGAGTATGTTCCACACCTGTATATTGTAAGTATATAACTGTTTTATTTTTATTTTTATATGTCGGAAAATAGCAAGTTTTGCATTTTTCATCTGGTTAGGTAACAGTCGCCATAACCTGACCTCCATTAACTGGTAAGTGTTTATATTTATGTTTGTGGGTCTGACCTAAGGGTCTGGTGCTGATTATAAGATATCCAGGCACCAAGTGCCTATTTGACTGCTACAGTTAGGATGATGTTCGACATTTTCATGAAAATGGGAGTAATGCAGAAATGACAGCGCTCGACATTTCCATGAAAATGAGAGTAATGCAGAAAAGACAGACTCGACATTTCCATGAAAATGATAGTAATGCAGGAATAACAGCGCGTGACATCTCTGTAAAAGTGAGAGTAATGCGCAATGACAGCGCTTGTCATCTCCATAAAAATGGAAGTGATGCAGAAATGACAGCGCTCGACATCTCAGTGAAAATGAGAGTAATGCAGAAATGACTGCGCCCGACATCTCCATGATAATGGGAGTAATGCAGACAGCGCTCTACATCTCCATGAAAATGAGAGTAATGCAGAAATGACAGCGCTCGACATCTCCATGAAAATGACAGCACTCGACATCTCCATGAAAATGGAAGTAATGCAGAAATTACAGCGCTCGACATCTCCATAAAAATGGAGGTAATGCAGAAATGACAGTGCTCGACATCTCCCTAAAAATGAGAGTAATGTAGAAATGACAGAGCTCAACATCTCTATTAAATGGCTGTAATGCAGGAATAACAGCGCTCGACATCTCTGTAAAAGTGGGAGTAATGCGCAATGACAGCGCTTGACATCTCCATAAAAATGGGAGTGATGCAGAAATGACAGCGCTCGACATCTCTGTGAAAATGAGAGTAATGCAAAAATGACAGCGTTCGACATCTCCATGAAAATGAGAGTAATGAAGAAATGGCAGCACTCGACATCTCCATGAACATGGGAGTAATGCAGAAATGACTACGCTCGACATCTCCATGAAAATAGGAGTAATGCAAAAATGACAGCGCTCGACATCTCCATGGAAATGGGAGTAATGCAGAAATGACAGCGCTCGACATCTCCATGAAAATGAGAGTAATGCAGAAATGACAGCTCTCGACCAACCTCCGCACAGTAATCCCTGCCACCATACAAATCACGTGACGATAGCTGAGGCCATGGCGATACACTAGCTGACCAAGCAGCAAACTCTTGTCATAACCAACAGGCAATTGGCAATAATATCCATCACCTTCGAGAATATGTTGAAAACATTCAAACTGTTTGGCTTGGGTGTAATCTCTTTATTAACTTTACGCACAGCTTCTGTAATGTTCTCTGAATACATGTTTGTTTACCAGTAACGTAGTAACCGATGTGCGTATTGGTGAAAATTGATATTATTTTTATAAATAAATTACTTTGGAACCAGATGCCGTTTTTTACACTATTTTCCTATATTATGAACAAAGCAAGTTGAATTATTGACCTAAAAATATTTCACCAAAAAATTAAACTTAGTTGGATTTCAGTGTGATAATGTTAATCAGACCTAACGAACGGTGTAAAGGCTTTGAATCAATTCGGTAATTTGAATTAAAAATTATTTTTATATTAGCCATTTCTGGCAATTTGCATTGCCAGTCAGTTGCAGTGTCGTTCTGTTCTGTAAATGGCAGAGGTATGTAGCCTACCACTTGTAATTGTATGCAGTGGCTTATCATTTTATTATGAAAACCATAAGGAGTGTTACAAGAGATACACGTTTTACTTAATAGTTTGCTTATAGTCCTTCCCTTGGATGAATAGTTTTAACCATTGCATGACCTCAACAGAAGTAGATAGTTGTATACTGATTAATGTTAAAGGAAATAAAATCCATTCAAATATGATTTACATGAGTGTATATCTTCCTCAGCATGTTAATCAGATACGTGTCATTCTTTCTTCATAAACAATTATAACTACTTTTACTGTAAATTAAAAAAAATATCAATTTATTTAGATTCAGTTTCCTGGTAAATGTATATAAAATACTGCTTATTTTAAATGGCAGAATACCATGCACGTTGATAATCAATACTGGATCTCCTTCTGGCGTTTGTTAGAAACTTGTTTGTGAGATTTTTTTACTATGTGTCGGTAATGTGTATGGTACCATTTCTTCCCACTGTTGTAGACTTATAAACGCATTGACGGTACACACTGTAATTGAATTGAATGTTGTTTAACGGCTCATCAACACAGTATGGGTTATTTAGAGCCGCCCCAGAGAGAGAGGAAGGATACATAGGAATCCGGGAACCTACCCTACTCTTATTATCGAATAGATTCCTATGGTTCTTTAACGTGCTCGGAGGATAGACCGATACACGGGACCGCCCGGTTTACGTCCCCATCCGACGGACGAGGCTAAGGTAAAGTGTCTTGCCCAAGAACACACCGACGGAACTCAGTGGCACCACGGAGGATTGAACCCGGGGCCTCCGGTTACAAATCCGCCGCGCTACCGACTGCGCCACGCCAGCCCCTACACACTGTAATGCAGCCTTGCAAAACACACTGTTATTATTTTAGATGGCAACTGGTCCGGTTGGACAGAGTGGGGCACGTGTAGCGCCACGTGCAATATAGGTATGATGACGAGATCTAGAACTTGTGACCACCCACCTCCATCTTCTTTCGGTAGAGGATGCATTGGGAACAGCGATGATAAAGCAGTATGTAATACACAGGCTTGTTCAGGTAAGTTATCCACGTCACCGAGTCGTGGAATGATGCGCTTAAAATAGAAAAACTATTATCGTAATTTAAACTAATTCTTTCAGTGACACTACTTGCAAACAGAACAGAAATGTTTGATAACTTGTTCGATTCTATATATATTTGTTTAAAACGTACACAGATTATTTGGAAGAATAAGTTTTAAGTACAGTTTCAATATTAACTAAACATTTAGTAAAAGTAAAAATATGTCGAAACAATTTTGGTGCGTTCTCTGTGTAATAGAGTACCTATATTTTGGTGCGTTCTCTGTATAATCATTTATGTATAATAGAGTATCTATATTTTGGTGCGTTCTCTGTATAATCATTTATGTATAATAGAGTATCTATATTTTGGTGCCTTCTCTGTATAATCATTTATGTATAATAGAGTATCTATATTTTGGTGCGTTCTCTGTATAATCATTTATGTATAATAATAGAGTATCTATATTTTGGTGCGTTCTCTGTATAATCATTTATGTATAATAATAGAGTATCTTTATTTTGGTGCGTTCTCTGTATAATCATTTATGTATAATAATAGAGTATCTATATTTTGGTGCGTTCTCTGTATAATCATTTATGTATAATAATAGAGTATCTATATTTTGGTGCGTTCTCTGTATAATCATTTATGTATAATAATAGAGTATCTATATTTTGATGCGTTCTCTGTATAATCATTTATGTATAATAATAGAGTATCTATATGTTGGTGCGTTCTCTGTATAATTATTTATGTATAATAATAGAGTATCTATATTTTGGTGCGTTCTCTGTATAATCATTTATGTATAATAATAGAGTATCTATATTTTGGTGCGTTCTCTGTATAATCATTTATGTATAATAGAGTATCTATATTTTGGTGCGTTCTCTGTATAATCATTTATGTATAATAGAGTATCTATATTTTGGTGCGTTCTCTGTATAATCATTTATGTATAATAGAGTATCTATATTTTGGTGCGTTCTCTGTATAATCATTTATGTATAATAGAGTATCTACATTTTGGTGCGTTCTCTCTATAATCATTTATGTATAATAGAGTATCTATATTTTGGTGCGTTCTCTGTATAATCATTTATGTATAATAGAGTATCTATATTTTGGTGCGTTCTCTGTATAATCATTTATGTATAATAGAGTATCTATATTTTGGCGCGTTCTCTGTATAATCATTTATGTATAATAGAGTATCTATATTTTGGCGCGTTCTCTGTATAATCATTTATGTATAATAGAGTATCTATATTTTGGTGCGTTCTCTGTATAATCATTTATGTATAATAGAGTATCTATATTTTGGCGCGTTCTCTGTATAATCATTTATGTATAATAGAGTATCTATATTTTGGCGCGTTCTCTCTATAATCATTTATGTATAACAGAGTATCTATATTTTGGTGCGTTCTCTGTATAATCATTTATGTATAATAGAGTATCTATATTTTGGTGCGTTCTCTGTATAATCATTTATGTATAATAGAGTATCTATATTTTGGTGCGTTCTCTGTATAATCATTTATGTATAATAGAGTATCTATATTTTGGTGCCTTCTCTGTATAATCATTTATGTATAATAGAGCATCTATATTTTGCTAAGTTGTCTACATATGTTTAACAGGTATACTGAAATATCTATTAAGCTACATGTGTACAAAGTAAACATTAGCTCAATATAGAGTTAGAAATGGTTAAAATAAGGAATATCTTTAATGCATACATAATTATATACCAAAGGAAAAAAGAAAACGCAACTCGGGAATTTCCGTTGTGTATTGTATGTATAATATGTTGCTGTTATTCGAATGGTACAGATTTCCTTTCGGGAAAAAAACAACAAAACCAGCACATAACACACCAAATGTTATCCCTCAAAGTTTCATTATTAGTAGAATACGCGTTTGGCTCTAGCAAGTGAGCAAACTTAGGATGTAAAATTTGCAATCGCGTTACATTAAACTTGTTCAATTTTTCAAAACGGAACTTCAACAGTTACAAAGTTACTGTGATTAAAATGTCTACAGCAGCAAAAGTGTGTCCTTTCTCTAACTAGCTGTAATCATTCTCACAAAACCTCTCTCTCTCTCTGGAATATCACGTGGAATTACGCGTTGCTTTTTTCCTTCAGTATATATCAAGATAATTACATGACTATGTTCATATCCTCTCCTGAGTTTATACGTGTCCTCAGTATAAACCACAGAGTTTAAACTTAATTATAATAAGGGCTGATATCTTAGTGGGGAAAAAATAAATTATTAGATAACATCTCCAGTATCGCATAATGAAACAATCAATAGTTCTCACTAAATATGTGATATATGGACATATTTCTAAATTTAAACAACTACTTGTACAAAGCGGGACATGTCAAAATGCATATATAGGAATGGTTACCATGGAAATATAAACCATGCGAAACAATTGTTTTTAAATTGTTTGGAGATAATATAAATTCCCATTAAAGCAAAATAATAAAAGCTAATGTCAATGAAAATTATAGAATGCTCAAAATTGTCAAAAAATGTCACATATTGTAAACGAATATCGGGTGGTGTTATATATTTCTATTAGCTCGTGGTATCTATATTATAAAATATGTAAATATGACTGAGCTAGGTAGCTTAAACTTATTCTTTTAAACATTTTAGACATGCATGACTGTAAAGACGTGCTGGATGCAGGCGTACGTCGGGTCGACGGTCTTTACACCATTTATGTTAAAGACAACGGACAATTAACGCCTGTAAAAGTTTTCTGTGACATGGGCACAGCCGGCGGTGGGTGGACGGTCAGTTGAATTGAGTTATATTTACCTTACACAACACTTCGTGACTCCGTGTTAAGTGAGTAATAGAGTTGACATTATCCATGCTTACAAACGTATTCTTGAATGGAGGATAACACGTAAGAGCGCCCATCACATTTCGAGAACGTCACTTGCATAAGTGTGGAATACCCTTGGCATACGCATATGCTTGTTGGGTAACCAACTCGTTCCGGGTGTTACAGGAGCGCTTTAGTATAATTGACAAGAACCGTATCACGGCCAGTGATGTGTTGCTATAACTTTTTATTTTGATTATTTACTAGCCTGGCTATGTTAATTGCTGTTATAACGGCACACGTTATTAAAACAGTTTTTTGTATCGAACGAGCGTTGTCGTGTAAGAGTGTATACATGGCCAGGATAGTAAAGACGATTCGTCTAAAATGGTCTCGCCTCTCACCGCTGCGGGTTCGAATCCCACTGGGAGTTCGACTAGTCGCTTCTTACGGATGGAGGGAGGAATACAGTACTGGTTCTACCCATGAAATATGAGTTGTTCTGCCTCTACAAAAACAATATTTATTTTGCACTAAAATATGACTATGTTTATTCAGTGTTTTACTTTTAGAATTGCTTTATCGTAATTTTCTTCATTTTTATATAAATACGGTTGGACTCGGTATACTTACATAAACGGCAAAACATGGGATGCTGTTCGTTTTTTAGCTCTACTGGCAAAATGCCAGAGCTTGTGGAATGATGAGTTGTCCGTCGTCCGTCATCCGTCGTCCGGCCGTTAACGTTTACCTCGTTAACATGATAGGGCCTTAATTTGTTACCCGATCCATTCTAAACTTGGCTAGATTGTTGATATCAATGAAAGCTTCGATGAGTTCAAAAATCAGCTAGATCGAATTAGTAACACCAGAGTTATGGCCTTTGGTTTTTTAAATATGCCATGTTTTGCCTCGTTAACAAGATATGGCCTTCCTTTGCCATCTGAACATTTCCAGATTTGGCCAGTTTGTTGATATCAGTAACAGCGCGCGGACAATGTCGAAAACCAACCAGATCGGATTAGTAATACCAGGATTATGGTCCTTGTGTTACTGACAAATTGCCAGATTATTAGTATCAATGAAAGCTCAAACAAGTTCGAAACACATCCGGATCGGACAAATAACACCAGACTTATGGCCCTTGATTTTCTAAAATATTCAATATGCTGTATTGGGAACATGGGGTCATCTTATTTTTTATTTTGTTAAATTGTTTCAATTTTTTTACTTTTTTTTTCTAAATGTGCATATTAGTCCTGAAAAAATAATAAAACATTAAAACAACTGTTTTCATTTGAACTACTACAATGACTACGTCATCGCCGCTTGCGGAAAGTGTAGCGCATACTATATTATACTAAAGGAAAAAAGAAACGCAACTCGGGAATTCGGCTATATATTGTATGTATAATATGCTGCTGTTAATCGAATGGTACATGACTGTATTCGAACTTTTCTTTCGAAAAAAGAAATAATAAAACAACACATAACATATCAAATGTTATCTCTTCAAAGTTGAATTATTGATGAATACGTGTTTGGCTCAATTAGATGAGCAAACTTAAGATGAAAGTTTTGCAATCAGTTTACATTAAATACAGTACTGAAATGGCTCAAGTTTTCAAAGCGGAACTTCAAAATCTATGAATTTTATGTCACAACATGTACTGTGATTAATACGTCTTCAACAGCACAGTTTTGTCCTTTCTCTAACTAGCTGCAGCATGTAACCCGTTTTCTACATCTTGAGATATCTCTGGAATAGTGCATGGAATTAAGTGTGCAGTATGTGAATTATGCAGTATATAGCGGAAATTCCCGAGTTGCGTTACTTTTTTACTTTAGTATACTTGAAAGAGTATATTCTTAAGGATGGCGGGAAGTATACAGTACTGCTACTACTCATGAAAAATGGGTGGTCTGCCTCTACCACGAGAAATATCGATCTTCAAATATGGCCTAACAAGTGCTAACATTACGTAAAACACAATTCAAACAAACACATATTGTTGGTTTACACATACTAAACTTTTTTTGCGATCTTTATCTAATCTGGGAACTTTAATTTGTCCTTCGAATAAAAAAGGATACGATAGTACAGTCATGTAATTAATCATGGTATTTTGTTAAAAATGCATTTTTCTGCTTCAGGTGTTTCAGTATAGGTACAACGGCAGCGTAGATTTCTTTCGAAATTTCTCCGAGTACGAGGCGGGTTTTGGAAAATATCCGGGAGAATTCTGGTTAGGTTGGTACACATTTTACACATTTTTCAAACGCAAAAAATTGTTCCTATGACTAACTTGACTATATAAAGAATAATTATATTCTCTGATAACGGTATAAATGACTGAATGATTTATGTATTTCCTTTTATGACGGTATGAATGACGGAATGATTTAAGTATTTCATATCTTGATGACGGTATGAATGATGGAATACATTATCTTTTCCTTACTTGATAACGGCATGTATGACGGAATGTTTTATGTATTTCCTTTTATGACGGAATCAATGACGGAATGCATTATATT
The DNA here is from genome assembly GCA_037043455.1 of Cyrtodaria siliqua. Lineage (NCBI taxonomy): Eukaryota > Metazoa > Mollusca > Bivalvia > Adapedonta > Hiatellidae > Cyrtodaria > Cyrtodaria siliqua. Next base: position 90,542 of record JAWPHD010002406.1, read on the forward strand.
TTCCTTACTTGATAACGGCATGAATGACGGATTGTTTTATGTATTTCCTTTTATGACGGAATGAATGACGGAATGCATTATCTTTTCCTTACTTGATAACGGTATGAACGACGGAATGTTTTATTATTTCATTTTATGACGGTATAAATGACGGAATGTTTTATGTATTTCCTTTTATGACGGAATGAATGACGGACTGCATTATCTTTTCCTATCTTGATGACGGTATGAATGATGGAATGCATATTTTTTCCTTACTTGATAATGGTATGAATGACGGAATGTTTTATGTATTTCCTTTTTGTGACGGTATGAATGACGGAATGCATTATCTTTTCCTTACTTGATAACGGATTGAATGACGGAATGATTCATGTATTTCCTTTTATGACGGAATGCATTATCTTTTTCTCACTTGATAATGGTATGAATGAAGGAATGATTTATGTATTTCCTTTTATAACGGTATGAATGACGGAATGCATTATGTGTTCACTTGATAACGGTATGAATGACGGAATGTTTTATGTATTTCCTTTCTCGATGACGGTATGAATAACGGAACGCATTATCTTTTCCTTACTTGATAACGGTATGAATGACGGAATGTGTTATGTATTTCCTTTCTCGATGACGGTATGAATGACGGAATGTTTTATATATTTCCTTTCTTGATGACGGTATAAAAAGCGGAACGAATCCTGCATCGCCTTTATTAATGACAATATGAATGACGGAATGAACAACGGAAAAATCAATATTCCTCCTTTCTTGATGACAGTTTGAATGCCGATGTACATAAGGCATTGATCTGCTTTCTTGATGATGGTATGAATTAAAAAAAAATCCAGGTTTATATTGTTCCAGATCAATACCTGGTGGGCGGGACTTGACAATCATCTATATCAAGGGCCGTAGGACCTCGGTTTCGATATGTTTCAAGTACCAAGCACCAGGTTTTGATCTCTCAATATAAACCAGCTGAAAATATTTTATTTTAATTTTATATATTGTTTTATCTGACATGGATTTTAATGTATATGATACACACTATTTCGAGAGATTGTACATAATACAAACAAATTAATCACAACTTGAATCTTATGCCCTGCTCGCAACATCAAACGAATACAAACATGCAGCTTCGTCCTATTTAAATGTGTTGCTAGAACGTAACGTCTTAACGGTTAACGTACGTGATGTCAGATGTTTTGATAGGAATGTTAATACCTCGCCAATAACCAGTCAACATTGAGTATTTGTTAGATGACAGCATGAACGATGGTGTGAAGTATATATATATATACGTTTATTTTGTGTTTGTATGCATGTAACGCGTGTACACCGTTTAACCCCTGTTATAATGTATCGGTTCTTTTAAGAATCGATGCGCACTGCATGAAACCTAAACTGTGTTTAAATTCACATTTATCTGTTTTACCAAATTTTGACTAAGAAATGTGCTGCGATACCACGTGTATGCTATCACGTTTTACATTGTACTTTATTTCGTTTAAACAGGTTTGAAATGGCTCCACCTGATAAGTACACAAAAACAATATCAGCTGAGGGTCGACGTTACTGATAGCGACGTTACATCAGTAACGGCTGGAGCAGGCTATGCGACATACACAAACTTCAGCGTTGGTGGAGCTGACAAGTTTACACTGCATGTCACTGGCTTCATACCTGGCAATATAAAAGGTAAGCTGGCAGTATAAAAGGTAAATTGGCAGTATAAAAGGTAAATTGGTAGTAAACAAGGTAAGTTGGCAGTATAAAAGGTAAGTTGGCAGTATACAAGGTAAGTTGGCAGTATAAAAACTAAGTTGGCAGTATACAAGGTAAGTTGGCAGTATAAAATGTAAGTGTGTCTGAGCCATGCAGAGTTACGTATCTTGTTCTGAAGTGCAAGATAAACATTACACAGACGAGTATATATAACATATACAGTCGTTTATACAACTATTTGGTTCTATAATATATTTAATGAGGAGGATAAATGCTTTCGTAGATTTTAATAGAGAATATATACTATCAATTGCTCTTAAATACAATCTCTTAGAAGCGTGATAAGTACGTTCAGTGTCTTGTATCAAATATTATACTAGTACTTCCCAAAGCTTTAAGACGCATACTAAGTATGGTATGTTCCTAGTATAAACTATAATATATGCTATCCACAATTTAAGTATGGGTTGTGCCTAGTATAAACTATAATATATGCTATCGACAACGTAAGTGTGGTATGTGCCTAGTATAAACTATAATATATGCTATCCACAATGTAAGTATGGGATGTGCCTAGTATAAACTATAATATATGCTATCCACAACGTAAGTGTGGTATGTGCCTAGTATAAACTATAATATATGCTATCCACAATGTAAGTATGGGATGTACCTAGTATAAACTATAATATATGCTATCCACAACGTAAGTGTGGTATGTGCCTAGTATAAACTATAATATATGCTATCCACAACGTAAGTGTGGTATGTGCCTAGTATAAACTATAATATATGCTATCCACAACGTAAGTGTGGTATGTGCCTAGTATAAACTATAATATATGCTATCCACAACGTAAGTGTGGTATGTGCCTAGTATAACCTATAATATATGCTATCCACAACGTAAGTATGGTATGTGCCTAGTATAAACTATAATATATGCTATCCACAACGTAAGTGTGGTATGTGCCTAGTATAAACTATAATATATGCTATCCACAATGTAAGTGTGGTATGTGCCTAGTATAAACTATAATATATGCTATCCACAATGTAAGTATGGTATGTGCCTAGTATAAACTAAAATATATGCTATCCACAATGTAAGTAGGGGATGTGCCTAGTATAAACTATAATATATGCTATCCACAATGTAAGTATGGGATGTGCCTAGTATAAACTATAATATAATATGGTATCCACAACGTAACCTGGCATCTAATATATACTTTCCGGGACCAAGAATCGTAATGTGTATATTCAGTTTATAGTATATAATATATAATATCCAAAACACTAATACATGTATAAGAAGCATACTAATTATGCCATTTGTCTGGTGTCATATATTATATACTATTCACAGTTCTTAGAAGCATACGGAGTCTGGTCTGCGTCATGTATCATATACGAACATGTATATACTACAATTAGAATCATACTCAGAGTAGTCTGTCCCTAGTTTCACATATATACTATCCACAACGCTGGGACTTGCAATAAGTCTGGTATGTTACTAAAATAAACATATTAACTAACCACAACTCTGTGAAGCATAGGAAGTATGTCTGTGACTAATATAAAAAATACTATCCACCACACCTTGAATCTTAATAAGCATGGCATTAGAATTGATAATTAATGTCATGTTACTGATAAATCCTCGGATCATTAATGTCATTTTACGGATAAATCCTCTGACCTTTCACTCATAAAACTGTAAAAAAGCATGTCCAGGCTTGACACTCAGTCTATACTAAGTGTATATTTCTACATACCCTTAGCACATCCTAATGAAGGTCTGTTTCTAGTAAATTAAATACAAAATGATATACTCTCTTCATATCTTAATTACGTCCTAATGCATGTGAGTTTTAGTACTGTACACTGCCTACATCTCCTTGGTACATCCTAATGAAGGTTTGTTTCTAGTACAACATAATTATATACTATCGATATATTTCAATTATGTCCTAATGAATGTATGTTTCTAGTAATACATAATTATATACTGTCTATATATCTCAATTATGACCTAATGGAGGTTTGTTTCTAGTAATACATAATTATATACAGTCTATATATCTCAATTATGACCTAATGGAGGTTTGTTTCTAGTAATACATAATTATATACTATCGATATATCTCAGTTATTTCCTAATGCATGTGAGTTTTAGTACTATACACTGCCTACATCTCCTAGGTACATCCTAATAAAAAAAGTGTTTCTAGTAATGCACAATTTTATACTATCTACATACCTCCATTACGTCCTAATGGATGTGTGTTTCTGTAGAACTACACACTTCCTACATCTCCTATAGGTATACATTCTAATGAACGTATTTTCATGGTTCTAAAATTAGAATATCCACAGCTCTTATTAATTTAATACATACCATATAGTGTATGTTGGTTACCTTAATTATACTATATCCACAGTTCTTGGAATACAAAATAAATATGGCACGTCTCTATCTCGCTTCCAACCGTCCATTAATAAGGCAAATCCATACACTGATGTAACCTATGTTTATTGCAGTTGACAGATTTACGTACCACAACGGTTCCAGCTTCACTACGTATGATCGGGATCAAGATGTCTCTAGTGATAATTGTGCCATCATCTATAAAGGTGCATGGTGGTACAACTACTGCTACCAATCCAATCTCAATGGGATTTACCGTACCCATGAAACGATAGATCATACGTCCATGAACATGCACTGGCCATCAAGTAACAAATCACTAAAGACATCAAAACTCTCAATAAAACCCCTTTAAGCAGTTGGCTTGCGTGTAGAGGCCCCGCACACAGTTTGGTATACGTCTAGTTTGATTACTGTATCACATCTCTATTATCTTATTATGATCTAAGGTGGTGAACTAGAGAGGATTATAAGACCATAAATATGCAATTACCATTCATCTCTGAATCACTAAACACATACAACTCTCCATAAAACCATTAGAGTCAATTGGATCGAGAGTGTAGAGGCCCGTACACAGATATACAACATCCAGTAATAATGTTCAAGAATGTTGGTGTAAGTTAAAATATAACAGCTATTAAAGCAATGTTTTATTCAAAGAAATTATTTCTCAAAGTCGTTTATTGTTTGACGAATATCAGATCATTAGAATTGTATCTGTACTTACATTTGCTGTTGATCACAAGCTTTTTTCTATAATATTTGTTTCATATATATTATGCATATTCATTGGTTTTCAAATTGAAGAACAGATTTAAGGGACTGGAGGCGATCTGGAAGAAATGTGTATGTTTATCCAAATATAAATAAAACCATAATAGTGTGTTTCAAATAAACTACGAAATTTTACTTAATTGGGCCTAAAGTTTCGTCTTATTTAATTATTGCTTATGAACAAGTTTGGTTTGCAAAACTCGACGAATAAATCATAGCTTTTAATCGATAAGATTTTGAAAATAAAATACTTATTGTGAGAGAAATACAGTGTTGTGAGTTGTGTGTATAATCGACTGCCAATTTCAACAAATAATAAAAGTTCAATTCAAAATGTAAAGACTCATATGAATTAATACGTATGACGTATACAAGAAGTGCTGCATTTAAAACCTTCTCGCCTGTCATCGCTGCGGTTTCGAATACCACTGGGAGCTCAACTTGTGAGAAAGTGCCGATTCCTACGGATGCGAAATGTATACAGTACTGGTTCTACCCAGGAAAAAGTGGGTGGACTGCGTCTACACATAAAAAATTGTCCTATACGGCCTAACATGTGCTAAAAATTACGAAAGACACCATTCAAACAAATAAAAGTTATCATGTGTGTACATACGTACGTTTGTATGTATGTTTGTAGGTATGTAGGTATGCGTGCGTGTCTACGTGTTTGTGTGTGGCCTAAAACTTGATGTGCTGAAAATGATGTAAAACACCATTCAACCAATCAGACAACGAGAAACATATCGCAGACCTTTAGCTATTGAACTGAAGTATACTTTATTGCTCTTATTTATAAATAGACATTCATAACTCTTGCAGATCGATTCCCATCCCTTTAATGAATTAACTAGGATGCAAGCATTAATAGTTCATGGTCTACTCAACTTTTTTGTATCGACTCAGCTGGTAAATTTTAAATACCTTTTAGATATATTTTAGTAAAAAAGAAATTGCCATGATATTTTTTTCTGAAACGGTAGCTTAACACATTATTTTGGGACAAAAACATGTAAATTTGAACAAAAATCGCTAAAAATTTGATTTTTTTTTTTAAATATTATTATCATTGCAATATCAGGGAGATCAAACTTCTGAAAGTTGTCTGTTATATTCGTGTAGATAAAAATAAAAATTGAAATGAGTAAAATGTACAAGTTGACATTTTGGGGGAAATCAGCAAAAAAAGCATACAAATCGCTGATTTTTGGAATAATTATAAAAAAATATATTAACACTTCCAATTAAACAAAACAAAAGTTGTTAAGGTATTTTCATTCATCTAAAGATGTCTTGAGATAAAGAAAAGGTTCTAAAGGATCAGAGATTTGGGAAAGCCGTTTTTTGGGAGTCCAAAAGTTGCAATAATAATATAAGGAGATGGAAAGTTTTGAACGTTCTTAGAGCTATGTTATATTCATGTTCTTAAAAACAAATATTTGGAATGAACAACACATATACATTTTGAACAAAAACAAAACTGGGGCGGGGGAGTCGTGGAGTGGGGGTGGGGTGGGGGGGGGGGGGGGGGGGGGGGGGGGGGGTAATTAACAAAAAATGAATAAAAGTCGCATAGCAGAACAGAAGTCGTTATAGTATTTCCTTAAATGTAAATGTTTCATGAGCTACGTGACGTCATATGTTCCGGTACATTTACATTAGAGCAGATGACAAAACGTCCACATAACGCCGAAAAACGCGTTTTTAACTTTCCCATTGAACAAAGGCTTTTAACAATCGTTCCAGGACAACACGTTGAATATATTATATTTGAATTGGTGTAATATGGTGATGCTGATCTTATTAAAATTTGAAATTTATCATTTCTAAATACTTTTCTATGCGGAGTACTTAACACATGACGTCACTTGACATACACTTCGATGCCATGATGCACGCTTAAAGAGACACATAGCAGTCTTAAAGCGTATATTCTTAAAGAGACACATAGCAGTCTTAAAGCGTATTTGATTTAAACATATTTTATTGCCAATAATGTGTTACATACAGAATATTATCCACATATATACAATAGAAATATTATTATGACAAATGGGTCGGGTAACAAGTTCTACCAACATTAGTTTAAACCCTTCCCAGTAGCAGTCTTAAAGCATACATGCTTAAAGAGACACATAGCAGTCTTAAAGCGTATATGCTTAAAGAGACACATAGCAGTCTTAAAGCGTATATGCTTAAAGAGACACATAGCAGTCTTAAAGCGTATATGCTTAAAGAGACACATAGCAGTCTTAAAGCGTATACGCTTAAAGAGACACATAGCAGTCTTAAAGCGTACACGCTTAAAGAGACACATAGCAGTCTTAAAGCGTATATGCTTAAAGAGACACATAGCAGTCTTAAAGCGTACATGCTTAAAGAGACACATAGCAGTCTTAAAGCGTACACGCTTAAAGAGACACATAGCAGTCTTAAAGCGTATATGCTTAAAGAGACACATAGCAGTCTTAAAGCGTACATGCTTAAAGAGAAGCGTATATGCTTAAAGAGACACATAGCAATCTTAAAGCGTATATCAAGCATTGCAATGAGCATCTCGATTTATTTATCCAGTATCACTTTGACGTTAACCCTGCTTGCATATAGTTAAATAATAATTTGAGTTTTCATATTTTCGTCTTATTCTACCATAGGTTTAAATATATTATTGGTACAATATAGTCAACAATCAATAATATACTAAAACAATTTGCTTTATAATATACTTAATATGAAATAGGCACAGCCTAGTTAAAGGGGAAATTATTTTGATAACATTTATGACAATGAATTACAAATACGTCTACTGTACACTACACGTAGATTGTTGAATAATAAATTGAATCATAAACCAAGGAATTACTACCTACTAGTCTCATTCATATATCTTAGTAACATCAAGCTAAGGATATTGATGGGCGTTAACATGGTTAATGCCAAATAGTGAAAAATAAGCTCGATTTTCCGATGTTATGTGTACACTAATATGGACTTGACTGAAGGGCGGATCCAAGTTAAGCGAACATCACCATCAAACATCTGGCAATCTTAGTTTTAACCTTTGCTTTTTGGATTTATAGTGGGCGTTCGTTGAGTCCTGAGTTGTTATTAAGGACATGGTCTACTCAACTAATAAACCAAAGATGTTTTAATAAAAACATCCTTTATATAAACCAAGGATGTTTTAATAAAAGAGAAGATCCTTGAATAAACCAAATGATATACATGTAGGAACCAACAATGATCCTAATTTCACGCACACTCTAAACTTAAATCCTGGATTTGCGTATATTACTACATTATCTACAGTTTTGGAACTTGACTAACACACGTCACATTTAAAATACTTACAAATAAAACAAAATTACACCTTTTGTTTAAAGAAACTAACCCACTAAGTAAATGCAAAATCACACACCAGAACCGTTCATCAAAACGTTATCTAGGTGTTCACGTCATATAATAAGGTATATCCAGGTGTTCACGTCATATAATAAGGTATATCCAGGTGTTCACGTCATATAATAAGGTATATCTAGGTGTCCACGTCATATAATAAGGTATATCTAGGTGTCCACGTCATATAATAAGGTATATCTAGGTGTTCACGTCATATAATAAGGTATATGTGCAGATTAAAAGTAGAAGTTTATTTACAGATTCTTAAAATACTTTGATTTAATATGCGCACAAAATAATTAATTCGACGCTTCTCTTTTGGAGCTTGATCTGGCTGTTTAAGGCCGTTTATATTGTCTATAAAGTTTGGATTCTCAAAATAATTAAGTTATATATATATATGCCACGTCGCCGTAGGTTTAGAAACGATGAACATCTGCTGTAAAATTTGTATTTAGGTAAACAGGGGTGGATACAGCATTTGAGATTAGAGTATAGGAACGCAACTTTAAACACACACCCGCTTTTCGATGCATTTTCATAACTTCTCAGTTTTAGAGGGGGCATAATTGTGGTTAATCTTCGTACAGAAAAGTATTATTAGTACTTGTCAATATGTTAATAATATAAGCGACGGAATTCTTAGGGCTCTGCTAATCGTAATTTCAAATATATTTTTTTCTGAAGTATTACAGCTGAATACTATAAGGTGTTAATATGAATAGTATATGCAATGTTCTACTGGACTCTCTAAAACCTTAGAGATAGCTTTATAAAATCTGTTATTGCACTTAACTTGCTTTTAATGTAAAAATATGTGTATTTGCCTAGCGATTTCATTATTTCTTATATGGTCTCTTTACTGGGAATACATATTCTATTCTCTCATATACTAAAACAAACTAAGCTTAATCAGCTTTGCTGTTTTGTTATTTTTGTCATATAAGGGGCCGAAATTTGGCCAGTTTCGTTTCAACACACTCATATCACTTATAAAGGTGGTACATCTAATATATACTAAACCAAATTGCTAAGTATCAACCTAAGAATATGTCACTAATGTTCTCATTGTTTTGTGTATTTTGAGCTTGATTAGAGATACGGTTAAACTGCAAAATAACGAGTGTAAATCATCTGCTCTGATTGCATGAACATATTTTAAAACTTTTAAGTCAATGTGCTTTCTTAGAAATAAGTTATAACACTTATACAACTGGGTATATAGGATTTTATTTAGTACTTCGAATTAGTGAAGCTTTCGATGTTCCTAATTCTAAAATATGCCAGTTAAAATTATTTTGACATCATGTTTTACTAGCATAACCACTACAAATGCGTTTGCAAAAGAAATCTTCGAAATATTTAATGTTAACGCTGAATTACAGTTACTTGAATTTCAAACAATATTCAATGTAAAGGGAGGTAATTTAAGATTATCCATATTTCATTTTTTTATAGACGGAAAATCTGCGATATATGGGTCAAAATTTAATGTTTTTTTTCTATTATATCATACCAATTTAAGAATTTTATATCTTTAAGCGATCTTTGACTCATGTTATTTGTTTTATCAGAACATTTCATGTTTTTTAATAAAGGGAGGGTAACTCTCAAAAGATGTAATAATTTAAACAAAAAATATTTTTTTTAAAATCTATGGGTCAAAATAAAATGCTTATCATATATCTATTCTAAAATGTATTTAAAATAAGAAAATTAGTTAAGATACAAAAGTTGATACTTAGCAATTTTGTTCAGTGTATATGTGAATCTCATAGCTTGATATGAACATAATAACGCTACATTACCCCAATAATATCACTTATAAAGGTGGTACATCCAATATATTTGTGAATCTCATAGCTTGATATGACCATATAACGTTACATTAAACCAATAATATCACTTATCAAGGTTGACAAGTTTGCACTTTTTAATATTTTAATTGATTTTGGCTCATACTACACACTATGAAGATATGACTTTCCAACTGTCGTTATCAATGTGTTTTCATATTGTCGGCACGTGGTCTTAACTCATCATATAAATCAATTATCTATCATGTTCACAACAGGAAATCGCACAAGTCGTCGATTTTTCATACTTATAAGGTAATTCATGAACAACAATAAAATCGGACGGAAAACGAAGCCCACATAGTGCATTGCCATATGAAGCTGAAACACATTATTTTATTTTATGTGTAATACTGTGTTTGTGTGAGTATTTCTAAGGATTATAGCCCTCCACCTACGACAGGCGTCCTACCCGACGATTATAGGCACAATGTCTGGACTTTTATCTGGGTGTTGTTGTGTGATGTGATGATATGTCTACTTGAAGCAGCGAACTCAATGGTTTCTTTATCGTGCTGCCACACTGGAATTGACTCGTCTCTTAAGAAAGGGTTAATTGAATTTCAATTTAGGTTGGTTTTTACTTGCTTAAAATAGATAAAAGCTACGTGTTGCAATACTTTTTGGACAATCCTACTAACCGGGGGTTACTGTAAAATGTGTGTGTGCATTCTTTTTGTTTGTGTATTTTAAAATATAAGCATTTAATGTTAATTGTGGAGGTTATTCGGAGCTTAAATCATGATTATATACGTTTTGATATATTCGAGCTTGCAATATAATATGTTCCATATTAGTGTAGATATTAAAGAATGACAAAATAGATTCGTGTTTGTCTTCAAATAGTTTTCAAATTCCACTATAAAAACCACAGAATGGCCACAGATTGCGTGCAAGACATGGTACTTGCAGTATTTTGACAGTTTGTATTACCCTTTTTACCCTTAATTGAAAACATCATAAACGACTCACTTATACAACAAGGACACTGGATTACTGTATAAGTGATGGAATACTGAATTGTTTCAAAATTCGATGATTTCTTTTAACAATTATACCATTTTAAATCTAAAAAAAAAAAAATGCTCATTTTAAATTTTAAAATGATATTAAAGGGAATGTAGCGACACAGCCAAACAAGCTGTTATTGAGAGTTCTGAAAAACTTGGGAAAAGGTGAAAGAATTATCAAAATCGGATGATAAACAAAAAAGCTATGACCATTTAAAGGTTGTTCTAAAACGAATATGGGAGCCGCCATTTTTAGAACTATGACGTCATAGCTCCATATTACCATATATGGAAAATTGATAAATATCATTTAAAACGAAGAAAATCACTGCAAATGAATGATTTTTTTTACTGGTCATATAAAGCATTGCTGCCATTAAGTATTATATATTTTTCATACAGTTGTTGTCATTTTCCCCTATAAATCAGTAAATTTTCATATTTATAAATATTCCATATATGGTTATTTAGAACCGTGATGTCATAGCTCTCAAAATGGCCACTTCCATATCCGTTTCAACAGAAACTTGAATTGATCATATCTTCTTTGTTTATCATCCGATTTTGATCATTCTTTCACCCTTATTGGCTGTGTCGCTACATTCCCTTTAAAGACTCAAACTTGTTTAAACTTTCAAAATATAATTTTCAAATTTCAGCTATAAGTGACATTATTTACACTATCAACTATTGACTTTTAACGAAAGTTTAAAGTCCCTATCCCGCCATCAAAAGGCACATTTTACAACATATTTACACCGATTCTAAACCAGCTGACGACGATATATATACATATAATTTACATATTTTGAGAATCCGGTTTCTATAGAAACAATATAAACGGCTTAACCAGCCAGACAAACCACGAAAACTGGAGCGTCGAACAATTTTAGAGTTACCAACTCATAATTCATTTTACTCATATTAAATCGCGGTTATTTTAAGAACCCACAACTAAACATATACTTTTAATCGGCACGTATACAGTATAATATGACCTGAACACCTGGCTAGAGTTTTGATATATGGTTTTGTCATGTATTTTTTCATTATTTCGCGGGTTAGTTTCTTTAAGGCAAATTCCGATTGTACTTAAGAAATGTGCAATTTGAACTTAAACTTTCCAAAGACGGGAGTTTATGTCCCGCAAGACGGTGCTCGTTTTAACTGCATGCTGGCTTCAATGAGCTTTTCGAGTATCATATTTTTACATGGAATATTGAAATAACCAACAAAAAATTGCCAAGGATGTTAGTATGATTCGATATTTAAACGTTACGGAAAAATAACGTTATGAATGAATTATATCGATAACGATAACGCCCCCATGCTCATATAGTAGACAAGTTGCAAAATACTACATACATAATGGGCTTTACAAAATTCCCCAGTGAGGAAGGTGGGTTCATCTTATTAGCTCACTGCCTATAAACAGTGTGTTGATGAGTCGTTCAACAACAGTTAATTTCTTACAGATGTGCATATTTTTTACTCGATCAAACCACTAAGGGAATTATCTTGAAACTTACCATTGCTATTGCTACTAGTAAATTACATGTCCACGGTTCCGTGTATAGCATGGTATAATATGAATATGGATATCACTGGTTGGAGCCATGTTTTATTTTCAGTGTGTCTTTGAGCAAAACATTTTCCTAGACCATGGTTAAGAATCTTAGAAAATATATTTAATAGTTAGTAGTACAATAGTTTAGGTTTCCACGTGACTCTACTGTGGCTCTAAATAACCCAAGATAACGTGTTGCTGAGCCTTAAACATCAATTCACATTCTCGTACGGTTATCATTCAAACCTCTTCCAACTACTGTACTCATCAAATGGTAATGTACTCGGCAAATGGTAGTGTTAATATAATTTTAAAAGGAAATGAGGGTATACTTAAGAACACTCAGACTTACTATACTTTACATGAAAGTCATCTCTACTCCTGTCGTTCTCGAAAAACTATAACTTCTTCTTTGACAAGGTGCTGCTTTTCAAGAAGGCATCAAGTTGCTAAAATGACATTACAAAACTGTATAGGAGACATCAATATGTGCGTATATGTCTGAGCGAGATGGCTATATACTCGCAGCCCATGTCCCCACCTCCAATGACAATAACATATTTGTCATTATCTTGCCATATCTGGTAGTCAAAGTAGATAAAAACAAAATCGAACAGGAAAAGTAGCATTCAAGGACGAGTCAACCACAACAACACACAGAAACAAAGAAATGCTTTAAAGATGAATAAAAGGCAAAATAAGACATCACAAACACAAAAGGGTTGACAATAGGGCTACCGCCTTGGAACGGTCAGTGGCAAAAAAGGCCGCTGGTGGTTTAAACCAGGTTCTAGGGTGCACCAAACCTCACTCTTACCCTATTGCCATCTGTTACCGATGTCTCAATATGGTGTACATGTTGCATTGCATGTTTTTATTGATTTAATTGGCCTTGAAGAAAGTTAAAAATAGAAATTAAAATAGTATAGATGTAAACAAGTTTATCTGGTATGGAAATTATTTATGCAAATTCATTTATGATGATGTGGATTATTCTTATTGGACGATTTTAGCGTGGAAGCCTTCGGGAATAGTTTAAGACAGTATATAAACAAACTCCGGGAGCAGCCCAGGAGTTGAGATCAATTTCAGTATTCTTTATCAAAGTTAATTTAGATTTGGATGCTTTTAGAAAATATAATTGTGAGAGGATTTAATACATATTGTACTCATTCATAATAACTGTGAAATTGGATATTTGGAATAAACCGGAAATATTGGTAATTAATTTAGACTTAAATAGACACTTACTGTTTTGGATTAAAGAGACACTTGCTATTGAGTTAACAATTAAAGCAATGGATAATTTTATTCTTAATTAAAAAATTGGATATTAATGAAAAACTGGATTTGTGTATTCTGTAAGTGAATATTTACTATAAATAAATTGGTTGGATAACAATAAAATATATTTAAATGATTTATTAAGTGAGCAAAATTAAATTACCGTTCTATCTATTCTATAGATATTTTGTAATTATGTTTATTGTGTTGCTAGTTTTGCTTCTTTTCTTGTTACATTTTATTTGTAACAGAAATTGGGGGCTCGTTCAGGATAGAAACGTTTTCGGTGCTTTAATCATTTATACATTGCTTTTGGCAATAATAAAATAAATAAATAAATAATTAAAGCAAAATTACTATGATTGTACATTTTGTACATTTTGAATAATATAAAGAGTGAAACCAGCTACAACCAAAATGGTTTTTGAACTTGAGAAATGTGTTGCTCTAGCTACCCAGGAGGAGTTGGATTCACTTAAAAAATTGCTGGAAAAAAAAGATGATTTGCTTTTGTTTGCAAATCATTATAAGTTATCGAAATGTAAATCTTTTATGAGAAAATCTGAGATTAACAATATTTTGGTGCAATTTTTGGTTGATGAAGACATTTTTGGAGAGGAAGAATTACATTTGTTGGTGGAAACAGAATATGATTTAAAATTTAAAAAAAATGAATTAGAAAAAATAAAAATTGAAATGAAAATTGAAAAGGAAATGAAGCAAAATGAAGCAAAAGGGCGGAAAGTAATTGATGTGAGACAAATGGAAATGAAAGAAAATGAAATGGCAATGAAGGAAAAAGAAATGGAAATGAAATTAAAAGAAGAAAAAGAAAAGAGAATTTTAAACCAGCAATGTGGAAAATAGATTTGGCAAGCAAGTTCACCTTCACCGCCACTCTGCCACTCATCTACGTTTGATGTTACTAACAAGAGGTCAATGACCTTGAAGCTCTACTGATAGGTTTTTGATAGTCCTGTGAAGTTTCATGAAAATCCGTCAAGCAGTTTCAGAGGAGTAGTCGCTACAAGTTTTCATTATATAACTCTATGTAAACAAAGATGGGCCATATTTAACGTCAAATCAAAATATTTTTTGACAAGGATCAACATCATGTCATACTGATCATTTTAGAAAAAGTCCCATATCAATATCACTTATAGTTTTCAAGAAGTAGTCGCTACAAACTTGTATTTTGAAAATCTATTTTTAGCCATAGCGGCCTCTTGAATTTCCGGCCGACCTGAAATTTTGCTAGGATCAATAAGACACCAAGAGCAACATTCCTGTGAAGTATCATGAAAATCCGTCGAGCAGTTACAGAGGAGTAGTCGCTACAAGTTTTTACTAGAAAACTCTATGTAAACAAAGATGGCCGCTGACAGCCGCGTTTAACATCGAATCAAAATGATTTTCTACAAGGACCAACATCATGTCATGCTGATCATTTTAGAAAAAATCCCATATCAATATCACTTATAGTTTTCAGGAAGTAGTCACTACAAACTTTTTTTGAAAGTCTATTTTTAGCCGTGGCGGTCATCTTGAATTTCTGGCCGACCTGAAGTTTTGCTAAGATCAATTAGACATCAAGAGCAACATTCGTGTGAAGTTTCATGAAAATCCGTCTTACAGTTTTCAAGAAGTAGTCGCTACAAACTTGTTTTTTAAAAATCTATTTTCAGATTTGGCGGCCATCTTGGATTTCACATCAACATGAATTTTTGCTAGGATCAACTAAACTTTATGGGCAACATTTCTGTAAAGTTTAATGAAAATCCATTTAGTAGTTTCAGAGGAGTAGTCGCTACAAAAAAAAAGTTTACCGACGGACGGACGACGGACGCCGCACAACGGCATAAGCTCTGCTGATCTCTGATCAGTTGAGCTAAAAATATTAGATTACATGAACCGCTTTTCAAGAAAAGGAAGTTGACAAATATTTTCTTCATTTTGAGATTATTGAAATTTTGAAATGGCCAATAAAACATTGGACATTACTTTTACAGTGTTTTAATTGGAAAAGCCCATGATGTTTACACTCATTTAATTGTAGAACAAAGTTCCTCATACCAAACTGTTAAAGATATTATCTTAAAAGCTTATGAAATGGTACGAGAGGCAGAAGTTTAGAAATTGTAAGAAAGAAAGTGATCAAACACGTGTTGTATTTGCTCGAACCAAAGCACAATTATTTGATAGATGGTGTGCATCCAAGAAAATTGAGCGCACACATGATAAGTTAAGGCAACTTATTTTAATTGAAGATTTCAAAAGATGTATTCACATACCAAGTTTGGTATCTCTTAAGTGTTATAGTATTGACAATACGGTCTGGATAAGCATTTTCTATGACAGAGGTCACAGGTCAAGGTCATAGTGACCTTATTTTGGTAAGCGACACACCGCTATCCCAAGATGTGTCCACATACCAAGTTTGGTATCTCTAAGTGTTATAGTATTGTAAATACGGTCCGGACAAGCATTTTCTATGACAGAGGTCAAAGGTCAAGGTCTCAATGACCTTATTTTTGTATGCGACACACCGCTATCCTAAGATGTATTCACATACCAAGATTGGTAGCTCTAAGTGTTATAGTATTGAAAATACGGTCCGGACAAGCATTTTCTATGCATTTTCTATGACAGAGGTCACAGGTCAAGGTCACAATGGCCTTACTTTGGTACGTGACACACCGCTATCCCAAGATGTATTCACATTCCAAGCTTGGTATCTCTAAGTGTTATAGTACTGACAAAACTGTCCGGACAAGCATTTTCTATAACAGAGGTCACAAGTCAAGGACAAGGTCCCTCTGTGACCTTATTTTGGTACGCGACACACCGCTATCCCGAGATGTATTCAACTACCAAGTTTGGTATCTCTAAGTGTTATAGTATTGAAAATACGGTCCGGAAAAACATTTTCTATGACAGAGGTCAAAGGTCAAGGTCACAGTGACCTTATTTCGGTACGCGACCCACCACTATCCCAAGATGTATCCATATACCAAGTTTGGTATCTCAAAGTCTTATAGTATTGAAAATATGGCCCAGACAAGCATTTTCGGAACATTTTCTATGACAGAGATCACAGGTCAAAGTCACTGTGACCTTATTTTGGTATGCAACACACCGATATCCCAAGATGTATTCAAATATCAAGTTTGGTATCTCTAAGTGTTATAGTATTGAAAATACGGTCCGGACAATCATTTTCTATGTATTTTCTATGACAGAGGTCACAGGTCAAGGTCACAATGACATTATTTTGGTACGCGACACACCGCTATCCCAAGATGTATTCACATACCAAGTTTGATATCTCTAAGTGTTATAGTATTGAAAAAACGGTCCGGACAAGCATTTTCTATGACAGAGGTCACAGGTCAAGGTCACTGTGACCTTTTTTGGGTATGTGACACACCGCTATCCCAAAATGTATTCAAATATCAAGTTTGGTATCTCCAAGTGTTATAGTATTGAAAATACGGTCCAGACAAGCATTGTCTATGACAGAACAGAGGCCACAGGTCAAGGTGACCTTTTTTTGGTACGCGACACACCGCTATCCCAAGATGTACCCACACACCAAGTTTGGTATCTCAAAGTCGTATAGTATTGAAAATAGGGCCCGGACAAGCATTTTGGAAGGAGGGACGGACGGACGGACAGGGTGCAAACCTATAGTCCCACCCCGGGTCCGGTTGGGGACTAATTATTGCAATAACTGAAATTAATAGATAACTCAGGGATCATCCAATGTGGAAGTTGCGATATGTTTACAGCACCTAGTGCACCTCCATTTTCGTTCACTATCTTATATTTCTGCTTGTGAGCTAGTTCATTGGGTATTGATGAGACAACATTATTGAAATAACTATAAGCCCGGTTTACCATAAATACTGAAAAAGTGATCCCTTGGAAGCAACGAACACAAACAAGAGATACAAGTAGCAGACTCGGTTTTATTGAGTCTATTCATGATAGGTGATGTAGAGTGCAACACCTCTCACGCCTCCTAGCACCGGATATTCTACTTTAAAGCCACGAAAATTGGGCTTGATGATCCCAAAGGACGAGTAAGTAATAATACTACTGATTTGTAGTCGGGGCAACTTTTTACGGCCGCCACATAGCACTAAACAGACGCTGGTGTGAATGTCAATAAATACTGAAAAGGGGATCCCTTGGAAGCAACAAACACAAACAAGAGATTAAAGTAGCAGACTCGGTCTTACTGAGTCTGTTAATCACTTGACGAGCATCATCTGATACATGTGTTTATTTCAGAAAGGAATATGCAGTGTCATATGACATTTGCCACAAGGGCACTGCTCCATCTATAGTCTTCAAACAAGACAGTCTCTGATTGTTTTAAGTGCCTCCATTTTAAATATGAAGGCTTCAACGTAAAATGCCATTTTGATCTTCACACAATGTTTCAGGCCAATTTCATCGTTTCTGCTCGGCAACTATATAGTTTAGACGCAATTAACACGTTAGCATAAAATATCTTCGCGTTTAGGTTTTGTTTACTTGTTTTGTCATGTAAATAAGGTTTACCAAGTCAAATAATGCATTTTAGGGTTTTATAATGAACCAACGGTTTCTGATAGGAAACTTAGTTTAGTCCCCTTCAGAAATTCCGAAGGCTGGAGAAAACGTGAGTCAATCCGAAGGGAAAGTTGATTTAAACGTGTAAATCCCTTAACACCTTAACCATAGGGTGCCTCTACATAACTCTTTATTGTAATATTAACAAACAAATACTATGCCGAGAAAACTGAGTGAACAAATTCAACATATTAATTACTTTCTTACAAACAACTATTAACAAATTTCACTTTTTACTATTTTTAACATGTTTCGGCGGCCATTTTGAAAACGGTAGCCATTTTGAATTTAAAATATACCCAGATTGTATTTCATAATCATTTGTTTATCATTGTGCGGAATTTGTCGTGATTGTCATATCTTTTGTTACAACCTGATACATATAGGTTCAGTTGATTATTACATATTTGGCGGCCATTTTGAAAAATCTGACGTGGGTCCATAGCCAAATTTTTTCAGTATGGTATTGTCTAGCTATGTGCAAAGTTTGGTGCTTTTGTCAAACAACGCACACTTTGTTCACCAATCTGCCCCACTAGAATTCTGCTTTTATTACACATGTATTTAAATGACAATGACTCCGTCCAAGGTTTTAGTTGGAGGGTTGGAAGTTATTGGCATAAGAACATCAGTGGCCATGAGGTTAAATATATATATATATAAAATTTGAACTTTCTACTAGCAAGGACAAGAAAATTATAAAATATGTTGACGTCATCGTCGCTGCTAACATTAGCGGCGCCTATGTCTCGCTTTTTCCAAAATGTGAAACAAAAACTGATTAAATCAGTGGTTCTTGTTATTGTTCTTCCATATACGGCAAAGGTGGCTAGCTAACATAATTTTAACGCATCTGGAAGTAGATGACCTCTGTTGTCAAAACTGAACACGTGATTTCAAAGGCGATGTCGTGTACAGTTGTTGACGAACTGACCGACAGACGACGGATGAAAAGTGAGCACACTATCTCACTCCGAGCCTTCGCCCCAGGTGAGCCAAAAATGAGAATAACATATTGTTTGCCTCCAGTGGGATTTGATCCCACGCCCACGACACCAGGTTTGCATTGTACATTAATTAGCAAATAATGAACATTTCACCAATTCACAGGCCACCACTCAGCCATGAATAATCGCATCATAACCATTTTCGATACTGACAACTCATCCATATCTACACGTTTACTATGTTTTGTTATGATTGGTTAGTTCAAAAAGGAAATGCTATTAGTAACAATGCCAAATTATGTAAAAACAAATCCAATTCACGGGCGTATATCTCACTACGTCAGATATGCAGGGTTGAAGAACTTGTCCAACATATTATTATTATTATTATTATACACATCTGTAAACTTTTTGTTAATACTGGATGAAAAATGGAAGTCATGTCGTCTTTCTTTTTTCCCAATTCAATGGCAAATAACGTAATTCAATACAATCAGGTATTCATGATTGAAGAACTCAGCTATTAGCATGATTAGTGATTGAATCACGCTGGTTAAGAACTCGTCTTGCACTTGGGTAATATCGGATAAACAAATGTGGGAACTATAGTGCCTACAATGCAAACCTATGCATTTTTGCAAATTCAAGGACAGATAACTCAGCTATCGAATCTGGCTGGTTGAATGACTCTTCTGAGATCTTACGGATATATATCTACTGTGTAAGTTTGGTTAAGACTGGGATGAAAATCGACATATAAGGCCCTGGTTAAAGGCATTTTCTGTAGTTTTCCATTCGCAGCATTTTTGAGCGACTTTTCTTTTCAAACTATTGGACGGATTTTCCTAAAAAATTTTAGGAATGTTGCTTTTGATGTCTGGTTGTATTTTTGTCCTTTTTTTTTTAATTTTTTTTTTGTTAATTTTTTTTTTTTTTAATTTTTTTTTATTTAACTTTTTTTATTTTTTAAATTTGTTTTATTGTCTATAATTTTTATTGAAATAAATGCCTATTATTAGATATATAAAATAGGAAAAATATAGCATTTTGTAAAAAATTCCATCAAAATTAAAAAAAAAGCATAATGGTAGGGTTCCAAAAACCAATATTAAATCTCAATATGCATGGTGACCTATAATTTTAATTGCATATATTGTCTAAATATATGTTCACATAAGTGTCTCGGAAGTTTGAACAAATTCTGTTATTAGGAACATAACAAAAAAGGAAGCCAGGAGGGCTTATGCGATCACTTTTCGTCCGTCTGTCCGTCTGTTAGCAATTTTATAAAATCGACATCTCCTCTGAAACCGGTTGAAGGATTTTGATGGAACTTCATCACAATGTTACTTGGGAAAGTCCCTCTCAGAGTTGTGTTTTTCACGGCCGCCAGTCATCCAAGATGGCCGCTATGGCTAAAACTAGGTCAAATTTAAGTAAATTTCAAACGACATCTCCTGCAAAACCACTTATTCCATTCTACTGAAATATCATATACATGTTCCTTGGATTGGCCTCTATCAAGTTTGTGTTTTTCGTTATCGTCAAATAATAAAAATGTTAGCGACGGCGACCCAAAGTTTGCATAGAGTTATATAGGAAAAGGTTAAAAATTACATCTTCTCTGAAACCGCCTGAAAGATTTCGATGAAACTTAAGCACAATGATATTTGGGATATTCCCTCTCAGATTTGTGTTTTTCGTGGCCGCCAGTCATCCAAGATGGCCGCCATGACTAAAACTAGGTCAAATTTAAGTAAATTTTAAACGACATCTCCTTCGAAACCACCGATTCCATTCTACTGAAATATCATATACATGTTCCTTGGGTTGGCCTCTATTAAGTTTGTGTTTTTCGTTATCGTCGAATAATCAAAATGGCCGCCACGGCGACCCAAAATTTACATAGAGTTATATAGGAAAAGTTTAAAAATTACATCTTCTCTGAAACCGCTTAAAGGATTTTGATGAAACTTAATTGGGATAGTCCTTCTCAGATTTGTGTTTTTCACGGCCGCCAGTCATCCAAGATGGCCGCCATGGCTAAAACTAGCTCAAATTTAAGGAAATTTCAAACGACATCTCCTCCGAAACCACTTATTCCATTCTTGTGAAATATCATATACATGTTCCTTGGGTTAGCCTCTATCAAGTTTGTGTTTTAACCGCTTGAAGGATTTTGATGAAACTTCATCACAATGTTACTTAAGAAGGCCCCTCTCAGATTTATGTTTTTCACGGCTGCCAGTCATCCAAGATGGCCGCCATGGCGAAAACTACGTTAAATTTAAGTAAATTTTAAACGACATCTTCTCCAAAACCACTAATTCCATTCTTGTGAAATATCATATACATGTTCCTTGGGTTGGCCTCTATCAAGTTTGTGCTTTTCGTTTTCATCTAATAATCAAAATGGTCACCACGGCGACCCAAAGTTTACATAGAGTTATATAGGAAAAGGTTAAAAATGACATCTTCTCTGAAACCTCTTGAAGGATTTTGATGAAACTTAATCACCATGATATTGGGATAGTTCCTCTCAGATTTATGTTTTTCGCGGCCGCCAGTCATCAAAGATGGTCGCCATGTCTAAAATTAGGTCAAATTTAAGGAAATTTCAAACAACATCTCCTCCGAAACCACTTATTGCATTCTTGTGAAATATCATAAACATGTTCCTTGGGTTAGCCTCTATCAAATTTGTGTTTTCGTTATCGTCGAATAATCAAAATGGCCGCCACAGCGACCCAATGTTTACAGAGTTACATAGGAAAACGTTCAAAATGACATCTCTGAAACTGCTTGAAGGATTTTGATGAAACTTAATCACAATGATTTTTGGGTTAGTCCCCCTCAGATTTGGGGCCTCCAGTCATCCATGATGGCCACCATGGCTAAACTTAGGTCAATTTTAACGACATTTATCAAACGACATATTACCACTTATTCCTTTCTAGTTAAATATCATATGCATGTTCCTGTTGTTGGCCTCTATCAAGTTTGTGTTTTTCGTTGTCAAATATTCAAAATGGCCGCCACGATAACCCAAAGTTTACATAAGAGTTATATATAGCAAACATGTTTCTTGGGTTGGCCTCTATCTTGATTATGTTTTTGAATCACATCATACAAGTAGAGCAACTACAGGCCCTCTTGGGCCTCTTGTTATATAATTTCATACAAAACATGGCCTTTTAGCATAGGGGTAGGGTTTCACAAAAAAAAATCTAAACAAGCATGGGGACCAGGTTTTATTGCACATTTTGTTTTTATATATGTTAAACTATGTGCTTAGAAAGTTTAAACAAATTCTATTATTGGGAACATACAATTTGTTTTTATCCTTATGGGCTAATTTGTGCATAAATTGTGGTAATGGTCTCAACAGATTTTGTAAAAAAATATAGGTTTTACATAAAGATGAGCTTTAAATGTTATTGTACTTAAATGTTCTTTACTTTAGTACAATTTTAGCAGCATTGTGACCAATGAATAAATGATTAGACTTCAAAAATGTCTTATTTAGCTATTTCATGGACTTGTTCAACTTTTTGGACAAATTGACATGACGGTGGCATTACAAATTATTTTTTAAAATTTTAACAATCAAGGTGACCTACCATTATTTTTTCCTTTTCTGTCTATATATATAACAGAATTACAGTACAAAAAGTTTAAAGAAAATCTGGTATGCAGAAAAAACTATAGAAAATGTCTTTAAGATTAGATGAAAAATGGAGGGTCTATAATATCTGCAAGTCAAAATTATGCATTTTTGCCAATTCAAGGGCAGATAACTTATCTACTAGCGATCAAAACTCACTTACTTTCCATAAAAGCTACCTACACAGCAATTTTCATCGCAATAACTCCCTCCTAACAAAAGTTACTGAGTGGAAACCATTTTTCTATTTTTATTAACAATGACCTTGAACTCAATGGTCTCAAATGCAATCCCAACCCGTCTTTCCATATAAGCTATCTACCCTGCAAGTTCATTGCAATGCCTCGCTCCTAACAAAAGTTATTGAACGGAAACCATTTTTCTATTTTTAGTAACAGTGACCTTGACCCCAGTGATCAAAATGCAATCCCAAACTTCCTTTCCACATAAGCTGCCTACCCAGCAAGTTTCGTCACAATACCGCACTCCAAACAAACGTTATTGAGCGGAAATCATTTTTCTATTTTATTTACAGCGACCTTGACCCCAGTGGCCCCAAATACAATCTCAAACCTCCTTTTCATATAAACTACCTACCCTGCAAGTTTCCTCCAAACCTTATTCCTAACAAACGTTTTTTCATAATTTTCCATTGCAGAGATGTTGAGTATATTATTATAATTTCAGTATGTGATAAAAATTTAATATGTGTTTCTCGGTTTTTATCCTTAGGTTCTGTAGTAAAATAAAAATCTTTGGCAGAGTAAAAAGACGATCATTTTCAAGATTTTGATTTTGAAAGATACATATATTGAATCATTATGCACGAATGTGCATGAAATATGCAGGGTTTTAAAAAGAATCACGCTGTTAATACCTTAATTTTAACAGTAAACTTGGTTGTTCAACTGTTGCATTTGATCACTGGGGTCAAGGTCACTGTTACTAAAAATAGAAAAATGGTAAGGATAAGACCGAGTTTATCACCTACCAGAATTTAAATGTATGTTTATCAACATTATGAATTGAGTGGAAAGCATGAGTTTAATACCGCCCTGCCGCCCGCTGAACGACATACGCCAAACTAATAACCAGGTTTTTTTAAAGGAACTTCTTAATGGGACTGCAAAGAAATTTCACACAATGATAGAGGGAGCATAACTCAACAAGAGGCCCGAATGTGTGGCCATGCTTGGAGGAGGTTTGTTTGAAGTCCAAGCATCCCTTGCAGTTGTCAGATTAAATACAAGAGTTACATTCCTGTAAAGTTTCATGAACATCCTTCAAGTAGTTTCAGTGGTAGTTGCCAAGAAAAAATCTTATATGACTCTGTGTAAACAAAGATGGCTGCTGGTGGCCATGTTTGATGTCAAATCCAAAAAAGGTAAAAATATTTAAGACCAACTTCATGCTATGCCAGCCATTTTGGTAAAGGTACCAAATCAATAACACATGGTAACCAAAACATTGTACTTGTAAAATCTAGTTTTAGCTCTAGTGGCCATCTTGAAGTTAAAAGACGACCTGAAGTTTAATTAGGACCAACCAGACATCAAGAGCAACATTCCTATAAAGTGTCATGGAAATCCATCAAGTAGTTTCAGAGGAGTAGTCACCACAAGTTTTTTCTATATAACTCTATGTAAACAAAGATGGCCACTGGTGACCAAGTTTGACATCAAATTGAATTTTATTTTGGTTTAGGAGTAACTACATGTTGGTACAGGTTCCAAATCAAGCTCACTTATGGTTCTTGCGAAGTATTCGCCACAAAAAAATATTTTAGCCGTGGCAGCCATCTTGGATTTCCAGCCGACCTGAATTTATGCTAGGACCAACTAGACATCAAGATCAACATTCCTGTGAAATTTCAGAGGAGAAGTCGCCTCAGGTAGTTCCTAAATAACTCTATGTAAACAAAGATGGCAGCCAAGTTAGACATCGAATCGAAATGAATTATGGTTAGGCCAAACTACATGTCATGCCAGTCATTTTGGTAAAGATTCCAAATCAATATCACTTATGATTTTTAAGAAGTAGTTTTTAAGAAATAGTCTCCGCAATAACTGTATTTTTTAACTTATTTATAGCCGTGGTGGCCATCTTGAATTTTCTGCCGACCTGAATGTTTGCTAGGACCAACTAGACATCAAGAGCAACGTTCCTGTGAAGTTTCATGAAAATCCTTGAAGTAATTTCAGAGGAGTAGTCGCTACAAGTTTTTTCTATATAACTCTATGTAAACAAAAATGGCCGCTGGCGGCCATGTTTGACATCAAATCGAAATGAATAGGTTAGGACCAACTACATGTCATGTGAGTTATTTTGGTAAAGGTTCCAAATCAATATCATTTTTGAGAAGTAGTCTCCACAATATTGTATTTTTAAAGTCTATTTTTAGCCGAGGCAGCCATCTTGATATTCCCCGCCGATCTCAATTTAGCTAGGAACAACTAGATATCAAGAGTAACATTTTTGTGAAGTTTCATAAAAATCCTTCAAGTAGTTTCAGAGGATTAGTTGCTACAAGATTTTACAAAATATAACTCTTTGTAAACAAAGATGGCCGCTGACAATCATGTTTAACGTTGAATCAAAATGATTTTTGACAAGTACCAACATCATGTCATGCTGATCATTTTAGAAAAAGTCCATATCTATATCACTTATAGTTTTCAAGAAGTAATCGCTACAAATTTATTTTTAACAATCTATTGTTAGCTTTGGTGGCCACATTGGATTTCACATCAACGTGAATTTTTGCTAGGATCAACTAGATGTTACGGGCAACATTCCTGTAAAGTTTCATGAAAATCCATCATCCAGCAGTTTCAGAGCAGTAGTCGCTACAATATTTTACTATATAACTCTATGTAAACAAAGATAGTCGCTGGCAGCCATGTTTAACCTCGAATCAAAATAATTTTCGACATGGACCAACATCATGTCATACTGATCATTTTAGAAAAAGTCTCATATCAATATCACTTATAGTTTTCAAGAAGTAGTCTCTGAAAACTTTTTAAAAATCTATTTTTAGCTGTGGCAGCCATTTTGAATTCACATCGAGATGAATTTTTGAGAGGGTCAACTGGACCTTATGCAACATTCCTGTAAAGTTTCATGTAAATTCATCCAGTAGTTTCAGAGGAGGAGTCGCTATAAGTTTTTACTTTATAACTCTATGTAAACAAAGATGGTCACTGGCAGCCATGTTTAACATTGACTCAAAATGATTTTCAACATGATATCATGCTGATCATTTCAGAAAAAGTCCCATATCAATATCACTTATAGTTTTTAAGAAGTAGTCTCTACCAACTTGCTTTTTAAAAATCTATTTTTAGCTTTGGCAGCCATCTTGGATTCACATCAACGTGAATTTTTCTGAGGATCAACTTGACATTATGGGCAATATTCCTGTAAAGTTACATGAAAATCCATCTGTAGTTTCAGAGGAGTAGTCGCTACAAAAAAAGTTTACGGACAGACAGACAGGCGGACGATGCACGTCGCACCACGGCATAAGCTCTGCTCATCTCTGATCAGTAGAGCTAAAAAGGAATTAATAGAAAATTAAGTGTAAAACAATCTCGTTTTACCATTTATTTTCACAACATATATATGTTTTTTAAACACAATGATAATAACACTTTATTTACATATGCATATCATCAATAAAAATGTAAACACATAATGACATAAAATATGGTCGCATTTTGAACACAATACAAACGATCACAATATTAAGATGCTGTTCTCCACTATATATGTTCATTTTCAACCAGTTATATTAAACAAATGGACATCTAATACTACTTTCATAATAAATACTATAAATGATGAAGAGTAATCTAGTAATAAATCCCACAGCTCAACTCCCATCAAATACACATAAACAAGAGGTCAATGACCTTGAAGCTCTACTGATAGATTTTGATAGCTAGGTCAGCATTCCTGTGAAGTTTCATAAAAACTGTCCAGTCGTTTCAGAGGAGTAGTCGCTACAAGTTGAAGTTTTTACTATATAACTCTAGGTAAACAAAGATGGCCACTGACAGCCATGTTTAATGTCGAATCAAAATAATTTTCGACAAGGATCAACATCTTGTCATGTTGATCATTTCATAAAAAAGCCCCATATCAATATCACTTACAGTTTTCAAGAAGAAGTCGCTACAAACTTGTTTTTAAATATCTATGTTTAGCTGTGGTTCCGGCCGACCTGAAATTGTGCTAGGATCAACTAGACATCAAGAGCAACATTCCTGTGAAGTTTCATGAAAATCCGTCTAGTAGTTTCAGAGGAGTAGTCACTACAAATTTTTACTATACAAACTCTATGAAAACAAAGATTGCCACTGGTGCCCAGGTTTAATTTTGATTCAAAATAATTTTCGACAAGGATCAACATCATGTCCTGCTGATCATTTTAGAAAAAGTCCCATAACAATATCACTTACAGTTTTCAAGAAGTAGTCGCTACAAACTTTTTTTTAAAAATCTGTTTTTAGCCATGGTGGCCATCTTGAATTTCCGGCCGACCTAAAAAAAATCTGGGATCAATCAGACATCATGAGCAACATTCCTGTGAAGTTTCATAAACATTTGTCAAGTAGTTTCAGAGGAGTAGTCGCTACAAGTTTTTACTATATAAATCTATGTAAACAAAGATGATGGCCGCTAGCGGCCATGTTTAAAGTCGCATCGAAATAAATTTCGACAAGGATCAACATCATGTCATGCTGATCATTTTAGAAAATGTCCCATATCAAAAAGCACTTACAGTTTTCAAGAAGTAGTCGCTAAAAATTTATTTATTTTAAATAAATTTGAATTACCGGCCAGCCTGAAATTTTTCTAGGATCAACTAGACATCAAGAGCAACATTCTTGTGAAGTTTCATGAACATCTGTCAAGTAGTTTCAAAGGAGTAGTTGCTACAACTTTTTACTCTATAAATCTATGTAAACAAAGATGGCCACTGGCAGCCATGTTTAACGTCGAATCAAATAATGTTTGACTCAGATCAACATCATGTCATGCTGATCATTTTAGAAAAAGTCCCATATCAATATCACTTATAGTTTTCAAGAAGTAGTCGCTACAAACTTATTTTTTAAAAATCTATTTTTAGCTGTGGTAGCCATTTTGGATTTCTGGCCGACCTGAAATTTTGCTAGGATCAATTAAGCATCAAGAGCAACATTCCTGTAAAGTTTCATGAAAATGCGCCAAGTAGTTTCAGGAGTAGTCGCTACAATTTTTACTATGTAACTCTACGTAAACAAAGATGGCCGCTGGCAGCCATGTTTAACGTCGAATCAAAACGATATTTTGATAAGGACCAACATCATGTCATGCTGTTCATTTTAGAAAAAGTTCCATATCAATATCACCTATAGTTTTCAAGAAGTAGCTGCTACAAACTTGTATTTTAAAAATCTATTTTTAGCTTTGGTGGCCATCTTGGATTTCACATCAACATGAATTTTTGCTAGGATCAACTAAACTTCATGGGCAACATGTACGTAAAGTTTCATGAATATCCATCCAGTAGTTTCAGAGGAGTAGTCGCTACAAATAAAACTTTACGGACAGACGGACGCCGCTCCACGGCATAAGCTCTGCTGATCTCTGATCAGTCGAGCTAAAAACTAGAAGGGGTTCCAAAGGAACTTGTGTGTTGCCTGTCGATACACAGAACAACAGGTATGTTGTTGTTTTGTAAAAATAATTCAAACACATTTTCAAAGAATTACTTAATCACACTCTATGGAATAAAAGCAGAAATGTAATTACACTGTGCTGAAATGTTTGCTTATATAATCATGTTAAATGCAGTTCTGTGACATATGTCAAGCAATTTTGTTCCATTGTTATGCTCCTCTTTGTTGTACCATGATTTGTCAGAACTATAACGTTGTTGTTTACTTTTACTCTGTTAAAATAAGAAAAGAAAAAAGTATTTCCTGGTCCAATCAAACAAAAAGGTAAGTTAAAACTTGATGAGTGGTAAAGCATGCTCAGGTCTTGTTGTTTATCTTTACTTCTGTGATAATGATATATTACTGGCATAAATTCTGCGTATATATATGGAACATCCGATGAAGAACTATAAAGAAATAAAAGTTACAAGGAATGTTTTCGTCAGTAAAAAAAAGAATGTTAAACTGAGGCTATGACCTTGACCTTTGAATATTTGTATGATGATTTGGATATTGTCATACAGCTTCATGAAGAAATGAATACTTATGTTTACATCACCAACACCAAGTCACACATGTTAAAAAAGGGAAGACAATAATGTAACCAAAAATAAATTTTAAACATCGATTTCTGTGTGCAGTGTCTGCTTCCAAATCCGAATTCGTAATTTATTTTAGACCGTCTGATCAATATTCATTGGTCGTTTAGACCAGTATAAAATTGTACATACCTTCACAAATGCAAAATTGCACGGGCAAAATACAGAGAATGCCAAGTACAAACAATAAAAGATGACACGTGATTACGTGGGATTATACCAGGTCTCTGTTTCAACCTCGCAAAATGCATAATTTCCTTAAGCCATTTGTGCGTATAGTATATGTCCTTATATACGTACATTGCTAGTTACGGAAAAACACTGACAATACAGAGCACTGATTCATCAGTCAAGCTTATATCTACAGGTAGTTGTTGTAGAAGACAACGTGTTTGATGTGGATGATAACCTTGTTGTTGATGTTGATAATGTATGTTGTGCATGTCAAACAATTAGACCAGATTTCTGGAAAGACATTGGCTATATTGATATTACCCATTGGCTATACGATATTACCAAGTCGGGACAATACACTGTACAGGAGTGCGGACAATGGGTGCATCGGAAATACTCAAAGTTACAGTTTTTGGGAACTCATGCTGAATTTTGCTGCCCATACCATCACACAGAGAGAAACATTGTTGATAGTATCATGTAGTAACGATGCATACATATGCATATAAATGGTACAATGTCAGTTTAAGTCTCCCGAAGTATGATGGTAACAACATGAAACAAGAGAGAAACACCTGGTGGTGTTAAAGCCAGGTTTTCCAAAATGTGAAAGATGAGTGCCTGTGTGTGTGGTGAAACTATTTAATAGAGCTTTTCTAGATAGATCGTGTTTTTTTTGGAAGTAGGAGGATGCTTTAATGTTGAAAACCTAGTTTTCATTTTCAACTCATGATGTTTTGTACATGTCAGCAACTTACTGTCCAAGTTTTATAATAAATGCGCATGGCAACGCCGAGATATAAAAAAAATGTTGATGCCCGTATAACAAAGTTAAAAAGGTTAACATAACATACATTTTGGAGAAAGTAAGTCATAGTGACCTAGTTTTCAGGGTATGGTCAGTGCTTGATGAGAGGAAGGTTTTGTTAACATTTGATGAAGATCGGACATGTTAATGCTGAGATATAACTAAAACTCCGCCCACCACCCCCGCCCGCACTTAAAACAAAAGGTTAACGTAACACATATTTGGAGAAAGTAGGTCATAGTGACCTAGTTTTCAGGGTATAGTCAGTGCTTGATGAGAGGAAGGTGCTGTTAAAGTTTGATGAAGAGCGGACATGGTAATGCTGAGATATAAGAAAAACTTAATCCCCCTTTCGAAACTTAAAGGGACACTGTCCGTAAGTAAGCAGATATTGAGCATAACCAAATAACGGGCTGACTTTTATTCAGTGAAATGTATACATGAAAACATGAGGATAGACCCTAAGAAGTATGTAGAAATACATTCGTGAGTTTGAAAAAAAAAAAGTTTTAATTATTATATGTAAATAAAGTGGGACCCACAATATTTACCTTTTCTGCGATCACGTGACTTCCATTAGCGCATTAGGTTTTCACCACAGTATTTTATTGCGAGATATGTATAGCCCGCTTAGCTCAGACGGGAGCGTTGTCGACCACTTTACGCTCACGCACACTATTATTACGGCGAGTGTAATTTTAGTTTGGGCTGCGAGTTCAAACGCACAAAGCGGATTTACTTTTTTTTGTACCGCGATTGAATTCCGTTAAACAATCTTGCTTTTAATTAGTAAATATTCAATAATGTTTAGTGTGTAATGTTTGCGAACATAATTATTGTATGTTTTATAAGCTAAAAGTTACGGACAGTGTCCCTTTAAACAAAAAGGTTAACGTAACGCATATTATGGAGAAAGTAAGTCACAGTGACATAGTTTTCAGGGTACGGTCAGTGCTTGATGAGAGGAAGGTGCTGTTAAAATATGATAAAGATTGGACATGGTAATGTTGAGATATAACCAAAACCTAATTCCCCTCCACCTCCCACCCCCACCCCCACGCACAAAATTAAACAAAAGGTGACGCATATTTTGGAGAGTAGTTTTCAGAGTGTCGTCAGTGCTTGGTGAGAGGAAGGTGTACCCCACTCCTCCCCCAGCACAAACTTAAACAAAAGGTGACGCATATCTTGGAGAAAGTAGTTTTCAGAGTATCGTCAGTGCTTGATGAGAGGAAGGTGCTGTTAAAGTTTGATGAAGAGCGGACATGGTAATGCTGAGATATAACAAAAACTTAATTCCCACCCCACCTCGCCCAAACTTAAACAAAAAGGATAACGTAACGCATATTTTGGAGAAAGTAGGTAACAGTGATCTAGTTTTCAGGGTATGGTCAGTGCTTGATGAGAGGAAGGTTCTGTTGATCGGACATGGTAATGCTGAGATATATAGAAAACATAAAATGTTGATGCTCGCCCGCTGCCCGTCCGCCCAGTTTACGCCGATCAATAAGCCGTTTTTTTCTTCAAAAAAAATAAAAAAATAAAAATGAAAACTATAGTTGATATAATTGTTCAGTTTTTACTATTTAAACTTTTCAAGTTTACTGATTGCATGCAGGATAATACTGTAATAGAGTTCCAAATTATTCCTTGAATTACTTCGCATTTCCAACAGATTTATAGATATGAATTATTATGACTGCTTGGTATTACGAATATTGATACTTGGTCTTGACCAATAATTATCACTGCTTGTACAAACCATTATTAAAATCCACTTTACGATCACTTATTAAATTAGCAATTTAGTAAAACAGTTGACGTCAAACTGCAATGTGACGTGCAGAGTTAGTTCTCTGCGTGCGGCCTTCGTGGGTAAGAGGCGTGGTTTATTTCTCTGACATTTTCTTTATTTATTACCTTATTTCACCTCCTTTCTTTAGTTCCTTACATAGATATGTATCACTGATATTAATATTATTGAGATACCAATTACATTGGTCAAATTATAATGAATTCTTTCTTACTTCTTTTCCTCCCACTTGATCCTTAAAAGAACCTGGTTCCGTGAAATGACACTTTTACAATACTTTATCAACTGCTATATTGGAACCACAGTATTAGTGTATTAGTTCTTACGGGCGCCAAATCTGACGACGTAAAGAACAGTTTAGTTTTCAGAGCAGGTATAAAACAGAAGGTGATATATTTATTCTCTGAAAATGCATACTGATTTGTATATTCTAAAAGAAATTATATTGTTCTTTCATTGATTTCAACCTGGTTATAATATTAGTTTAATGGATGTATTGTAAAGCAACTCCTTGTATTAAACAGGTAAATAAGTATCAGGTTCCTTTGGAAGTCAGTCTGGCCAAATGGAGAAAATCTGTAATGACCCACATCTAGGTCGTTTTGGTTCCTTTCCATGAAGGTGAGGGTCACTACGAAAAGACTTACGGGCGTTATAAAAGACTGTTGATGATACTACCCAGATTTACTGGTATCAGGACAAGGAAAAACAGCAAACAGGACAAGGAATAAACAGCAAACAGGACAAGGAATAAACAGCAAACAGGACAAGGAATAAACAGCAAACAGGACAAGGAATAAACAGCAAACAGGACAAGGAATAAACAGCAAACAGGACAATGAATAAACAGCAAACAGGACAAGAATAAACAGCAAACAGGACAAGGAATAAACAGCAAACAGGACAAGGAATAAACAGCAAACAGGACAAGGAATAAACAGCAAACCATATACACAAGTTGCTGATATTTAAGAATATAACAGTATGCATAAAACGACAGAACCATTACAAGTGCGACAAAATGCAAAAAAGATTAGTCATATCATCTGAAAACAAGGGTGAAGAAGATAATGGTTTTGAAATCAACAGCATTATTAGCACGTTTGCTAATTCAATCAACTAATGATTAACAAGCTTTAAATGTTTTCACAGTAAGTGTGAGCGGCGACACTTTCAGTGTTCGACACTAACGCTAGCCCGATAGCCCGGGGCTAGTAAAAGTGACCGTCGGGCTAGCACGTACGATCGTCTAGCTAGCCCGATGGGCTAGTAGATTATAGAACAAACACGTACCCAATTTGCGTTGTTGACAGCCCTTTTTTGCCACCAAAATGGCAAAATCGACGGAGTTTATTCCACATTACAAACGAACGTTGGTGGCGACATTATATAAATAAAATTATCGCTTAAAACTGCTGCTCTTTTAGTCCGCGTAAGACGACATTTGTTTTCTTTTTGCTTTCGTTTACCGCGTGATACCAGCCCGATACTGAATCACACAAACGCTTGTAACTACGCCTTATAAACTAGACAGTTTTTCTCAAGCGTTTTTATGACCACGATTACAGCAGTTGTTTCCGCTTCACACAAACGCTTTTAACTACACCATAGAAACTATACAGCTTTTCTCAAGCGTTTTTATGACCACGATTACAGCAGTTGGAAAAGGCCGCGAATTATGAACGTGTTATAATTTATAAACGGTCAAAACATGGATCGCTTTTTGGGGCTTTCTCCACCAGCCAAAAAACAAAAAACTCCATCAGAGACTAAACAGCTTTATGAGCAGAACAAGCGGTCAAGAGCATTCAAATCAACTTGGCTAGGTATATATAAGTGGCTGCGGTATGATAATGACACTGGAAACATGTTTTGCACAATATGTGAGAAGGTTGACACAATCGGTAGTTTTGTACAAGGGTGTTCAAACTTTCGTTTGGACAGCCTGCGGGCTCATGATAAATCAGAGGGACACAAAAGGCACCTGGCACGACACTGCGCAAAAACAGAAACGCCAGGTAGCTCCGATGGGGCTAAGGCTCTCCTGATGATGAATAAGGCTGCATTGGCAAAACTCAATATTTTATTTAGAAATGCTCACGCAGTGGGAAAAACAGGGAGGCCATACACCGATTACATTTACCTGTGTGAGTTAGACAGAGCCAAAGGTGTTGAAATTGGCAACACATACCTTACAGATAAGTATTGCCAAACATTTGTGACTGCAATCGCACAAGCCAGACGTATTGAACAAAATGAAATATTGGACTGTGCCCCATTCTTGTCAATAATATCCGACGGGTCGACAGATACATCCTCGACAGAGACCGAGATTGTGTATGCTCGGACGTCACTGAATTGCCAGGTAAGTAACTCAATAATGATACTGTATGGTAACTGATTATTATATTCATTATAAATTCAGGTTTGTGGTCCCTCTTGACCCTAGTTTCTTGGAGTGCCATTAAAACAAAATTAGTGTGATGAATGAATAAAATTTCAATTCCATTAATTCAATTTGTATTTAGGCGATACTGTATATTTTGAAGTGTTACTGTATGGTGGTGTCCTCCAACTTGTATATGTTTACTTGTCATTTATACTGTATTAATCACAGAACTCTATCAGTATGATGTTGTTAGGGAGCGGTTAATTCAAAATTATTTTTACTAATTTAAACAAAATAAAATTGTCATTACAGGTGTCCACTTTTTTTGTTGGCGTCAAGCATGTTGCTAAAGCTGATGCAGAACATATATCAGCACCGGGATATGCTCCTTGCTAGATAGCCGCTTAGGGGACCAGTGGAAACAGAAATTGATTGCCATGGGAACGGATGGAGCAGCAGTTATGCTAGGGAAGACGTCTGGTGTTGTCAAGAGGATAGCTGACATCACAGGGAGACCCATTCAAGCCATTCACTGCTCCGCTCACAGGTAAAAGAAATAAATGAACAGGACATAAGACAATTTATTGTACATTTATTGTACATAATTTTAAGTCCAAGATGAAGTATTATTATTATGCATTTGTATTGATGCTGACCTCTGTAGTTACAGCTATATCTGCAATTAATATTTATAATGTATGCTATACGTTGACAGTAAACTTTTTTCTCTGACTTCAAAGCTACGTGTACCTATCAAATTATTTCTTTGTAGGCTTGAGTTGGCCTTTAAAGATGGAATCAAGAACTCGCCAATTCACAAGAAGTGTGATCTTCTCCTGCTAAATTTGTATCTATTCTACAAGTAAGTTATAGCATGAAATTATTCATATGCTTGTATTTTGAGGATTTTCAAGGGGGTGGGGGGGTCTTGTCTTTTTCAAATTTTAATACTCAAATACAAGGTTATTCTTATCAAATGCAAACTTTCGAGAAATAAAAATATTGTTATATATTTATTTTTTTGTTAATGCTAGGTATAGTCCGCTGAACCGATCAAATCTGAAGGCCTCCTTTGCTTCGCTTAGGGAAAAGGTTCTGCTGCCGACACGAATGGGGGGAACCAGGTGGCTGCCACATACGCAGAGGGCCCTGAACAACATCATTGGGGGATATTCTGACATAATACAGCATCTGGAACAGGTAACCACACACAAGTTAAAAAGACACCACTACACATTTGAAAGTACTTTTGTTTCAATGCACCAAAATCTAGATCAGTATTCATGATCTTCAAACTTTACTTGTCATTCATGTTATCAATTTCTTTTTATTGGACAGATGCAAGCTACTCCTACAGAATTCAGGAAGGATTCCAGTGCTAAGGGAAGAAACTTTCTGAAACTACTGAAAGACAAGTGCATTGTATACTGGTTACACTTCATGATGGACGTCATCAAAGGCCTGGCATCCGTATCTCTTGTTATCCAGAACAAGAACTGTACACTGGCCGACATTTGGGAAGAGCTGGAGGGTGCCAAAGCTATTCTTGTAAAATACAAGTCCAGGTATGCCACGTAATATATTTATGCAGGTGGTGTATACTGTATAATGCAATCAGGTCTAGATTTACCTATAAAAATAACATAAATATTTTCATAACATTTAACAATTCCTGCTTTACCCCAGCTTGTCATTGTACTCTGTGTTTTCGTTTTACTCTGTCGTTGTCTTAACTGCTTTAAAGTCAAGTAATGCTAACATGGTGATGGTCTGTTCTTGCTTCTTGTAATATATAACTAATGCTTCTCTCTATGTTTATTAATTTTGCATGCAAATATAGTGTATGTTGTATATGTAGTGATGGTCCCTACGTACGGAAGCTGAAATATTCAGATACTGACAACGTCAAAGAGCAGATGCAGCAGCAAAAGATCAGGGTACTCACTTCTCTGCTGCAATGTATGGAAGAGCGATATCTTGGAGACATGCGACTTTTTCAGGCTAGCACCATCTTGGCCATCAACAAATGGCCTTCAGACTTGAGTCAGAGTCCAGGTATCCAGTGTTGAATCAGTTATTAACCTTTTTTTTCACTAACATGATGTTTTAATTGTTTTCGTCAAATTATTATTTGTTTTCAGATGATTTTTCAGGAGCACAAAAAAAAGTTATACATTTCATTGTGCCATATATTAAATGCTTAGTCACTGTGCACCTCACCAGAACCACGTCATCAGTAGTCTACTAGATTTGATTAAAGTAATATGAAATAGGAAAGAGATAAAAGTGTTGAACTCAATAAAGCGTTATTTTTGTTGGTAGGTGAATGCACAGATTCAATTATTTTATATATGGTGTTTTTTGTTGAAATGTTCAGTTTCTTTAGCCCTGACCCTGTAACTCAAAACTTCTTGTTTTCTCTTTTCGTACTTTTCTCTCCGATGCCATCTGACATCTATGCAATAGGGTTACATAATTTATGTTAAGCAAGTCTAAATAAAGCATGTTGTTTCATTCAACTTTTTACTTTGTTATATTCAGAATATGGAGATGAACAAGTAGCAACCCTTTTGGATATTTGTCAGCAGTCTTTGAGAGTTGTCCAAGACATTGATTTGGACGCCGTGAAGTCCGAGTGGACAAGGCTGAAAACAGCATTGTACAGCAGGTAAAAATGTAAAGTTGTGTCTAAGTTACTCAGTGTGTGCATATGATACCTGACTAATACAAAGTATATAAACTGCATATAACAATTACATACGTTGAATGTTGATACACTTGTATTTTCAGGAATCCCAATCTTGCGGCACTCACATGGGCCAGCATGTACAGCACGGATGGGTCGAAATATCCCAATTTTTTTCATCTCGTGGACTACCTTCTCTCCCTTCCTGGATCATCCGTTGATGCCGAAAGGGGTTTTTCCAGGTGATATACCTATTTGAGTTTTTATATGTTACTCTGTCTCTCCATTTTTGTTATTTTAATTGTCACTTAGTTACTTATGATATCTATCTTTGAATATGAAACTTTAATAGCTACTTTGAATTTGTTGGTCAGGATGAAGATTGTCAAAAATGATTGGCGATCGAGGTTGGGCGAGATGAATCTGTCCGACCTGCTTCTTCTCTGCATTGAAACTGAACCAATTGCTGACTTCAACCCAACAAAAGCTATTGAGCTGTGGTATACTGGAGGGGTAAGAGCCAGGCGTCCCTTCTACAAAGATGATCTGAAGGTAACTTAGTCATAGATCAAATTTGTTCAAATTGAGAATAATTTCTTATTTCTGTGTTTCTCATGTACATTGTTCAGAAATACTATAATAATTAAAATAATAATCATCACAGTATGTGTTACTTTTCTTAACAGAGGTGCAGACTGCCACGAGATCAGGTTATTGTGACGGAGGGTACTGTCAGCGATGTCACTGTGAGTATCGATGAAGATGCAGCAGCACACATGAACATCCGCGAGGAGGAGGAGAACATCCTGGAGGAGGAGAGAGAGGGGGTCTTCCTGGAGGGAGAGGACAATTGTGATTCAGACAGCGACAACGAGACTTTGGCAGCGCAAGACCTGAGAGACTATCAGATAACATCCTACAGTTTGCTGAAAGACATGATGGAGGATTAAACAAATTTGAATCTGATTTGTGTTGTTATTGTATAACCAACCCCGTCAAATCAATATACAATGAGGATTTGGTACCGTTGGTAGCAGGGCTAGTAGAAATTAAGGGGGGCTAGTGGAATTCCAAACCTACTAACACCCGGGGCTAGTAGGTCCAAAAAGTTAGTGTCGAACACTGACTTTAATTAGTGTGATTTGTTAACACATGCTTTTGATCGATATGCACATATCACACCATCACACCATACATTTAATTACAGCAGCGGTGTTTCTTTCATCAATTTAGATCAAGCAACATAGACATTATTCCGAAGATAATAATTACCATCTTGAAATATAATTGTTTAAAAATAAAGGAGTTTGACCAAAAATATAAAACTGTCAAAATATAATACTGTTATGTGATACTGATCACGTGACACAAATATGGCGGTAGGACGTGTTTTTTCGAACCGGACAATGCATTGTGGAAAAAACGATAAATCTCTCTAAAATCGCTCACTACGGATATTTTTCAGTGATGAACATTGTCTTAAATAACACTATATACAAAATAAGCAATGCCGAAGGGAAATAAAACGGATAAAACAGGGAAAACGACACAGCGAAAAGGTATGTCAACCCCACCCACCAATTTGCCTTGTTCAGCAAATCAGACTCTGCAATTTTCAGACTACAACCAGCCAGCCGGCCTTCTAAACACTACCGGAGAGCAGAGAGAAAATATTATGATAAATGCATCAAACTATAATATGAATAACACACAACCAATGGAATCTGTATTTTCATCGAATGTTCGAAATGCATCAATGGGTCACGCTCAACAGCAATATATACCTAGTCCCACAACAGGTTTTACCAGTCAACCATTACCGACATATGCAAGTTATATTACGCAACGATCAGCTAACATACAACCGCCAGATTATGTAAACAAACACGACACAAGAACGGATCCAGCGGGTTGTCCTCCGTGGGTTCAACACATGTTCAAAAGCATCGAAGGACAATTACAACAAATTGGTAACCAGCTTGAATGCCAAAATACAAAGTTAACTAACATGGACGCCACACTTATTAATCAAAATGATAGAATAATAAACATGGAACGGCAAATCACAGAGTTTACTGGCCTCAAACAAAACGTGTCAACCATGCAAATCTCCGTTTATAACATTGAAAAAGACATCAAATCAGTCAACACTAAGATGCAGGATTATGAACATAGTATACAGTCCTTCAGTGATATCTGTGACGACATTATGACAGGAAAAGCAAACACCGATTCGCAAATCTCAAACCAGGATTATAAAATTGAACAGTTAAAAGAAGAAAACGAAGCTCTACGTTCTAAACAATTATACCAGGAAAACACCATCATCGATCTACAGTGGCGTAGTATGCAAGACAATTTACTGTTTACTGGCATCACGGAACCAGAACTGAGAGCGGGTGAGTACGAGGACGCGGAAACAACACTGCGAACTTTTCTTTCATCTGAAATGAACATTGAGGAAGATATTCCATTCGCTAGGGTGCATCGCATTGGACCATTTAGGCATGGTCAGTTTCGCCCTCGCCCAATAGTCGCAAAATTTGAAAGATACAAAGATCTATTACAAGTGCGCAAGGCTGCCCCACAAACATTAATTGGAAAGCCATTCGGGGTCAGGGAACAATTTCCTAAGGCAATTGAAGAAAAGAGGAAGCTACTGTATCCAGAAATGAGACGAGCCAAACAGGATAAAACCAATAAAGTAAAACTTGTAAAGGACAGGCTGTTTGTAAACAACAGAGAGTACATTCCATGTGAAAATGGGTCATCCACAAACCAGTCACAAGACCACGTGCATAGACTCGGACTAAACCAAAACAATAACAGTACAAATCACTCACAACCTCATTCACAACAAAGGGGATTTGTCAATAGTGAAAATCGGTATGTACGCTTTCGGCCTATTTCCGCGCAGAGATCAAACATGACAATGAGAAATGCTGACAATCCCGTGATCAGCATGTCAAATCGATTCGATTCACTCAATACAGACACTGGCGGATTCACAACCCCGTCATCTCGGGGTAAACAAAAGGCTACTTCACCGCTCGACGCTGATCTGACAAATAAGAAAATGCGCGAGGAAGCAATATCAGACAGCGACTCAGAAATAGAGATGTGCGATGCCGATCCAAAACCTAACGACACGGGCATCACACCGAGCACCATTTCACGTCATCCCTGTCCCAGCACACTGCACGACCCCAGTTCGAGTGTGGAGCTTTGTCCCGGCCCAGATGACACCTCATAGGAATCATGGGGGATTAAACGACGTTACCATTCTCGTGTTATTTCCAGTGTTGTTGAAAAACCAATAGAATCTTATTTCGAGACCATTTCTCACACATCCGGTGAGAATGCAACACGTGTAATAAATAACATATACCGACTCCCAACTCCCGCTTCATGTCAAATCGATGCATTGCATTATTTCGCAAAAATGTCATTTATGAAATACCATAGTGCACCCGCTATAACACTCGATGACGATGATGACTATGGCAATGTAAAAGATGATGACGCTGATAACAACTATTATTATGACGACAGTGAACTACATTATGTAAAAACAAACAATAAATGTGTAGATACAATTTACAGCTATGTAAAAGATAATGACACTGACGGTAATGACGACACCGCTGTGCACGATTGTATAGATACTATTAATGTGTATGATAGTCATAGTTATAACAATGCTAACCATAATTATGGTAGTAGTTCACATAGCTGTAAATTATAATAACATTTATCGTAGCCACTATCTCTGGTTTGTAAAAACACAGTGCTTTTTTCAACCATGATGATGATGATGATGATGATGATGATGATGATGATGATGATGATGATGATGATGATTGATATAAGCAATAATACTAATAATGTCAAGCTATTACAATGTAACCACGCAGATGACAATAGTATAAAATTTGTATTATAATGAAAATTAACGATAATGTTAGTAACATTCCTGTAGACACATTATATGGTTACGTAAATAACACAATATATGATTATGTAAATAACGGTGCATATGTTAACAATAGTGGAGAGTGTATTATTGACATTGTCGATGATGATGATGATGATGATGATGATGAGTGATGATGATGATGTGATGATGATGATATAAGCATATACTAATAATGTCAGCTATTACAATGTTTAACCACGCAGATGACAATAGTATAATATTTGTATTATAATGAAAATAACGATAATGTTAGTAACATTCTGTAGACACATTATATGGTTACGTAATAACACAATATATGGTTATGTAAATAACGGTGCATATGTTAACAATAGATGGAGAGTGTATTATTGATGGATGATTGATGATGGATTGATTATGATGATGATGATGATATAAGCAATACTAATAATGTCAGCTATTACAATGTTAACCACGCCAGATGACAATAGTATAAACTTGTATTATAATGAAAATAACGATAATGTTAGTAACATTCCTGTAGACACATTAT
The DNA here is from genome assembly GCA_037043455.1 of Cyrtodaria siliqua. Classification (NCBI taxonomy): domain Eukaryota; kingdom Metazoa; phylum Mollusca; class Bivalvia; order Adapedonta; family Hiatellidae; genus Cyrtodaria; species Cyrtodaria siliqua. Next base: position 132,495 of record JAWPHD010002406.1, read on the forward strand.
ATGGTTACGTAAATAACACAATATATGGTTATGTAAATAACGGTGCATGTGTCTAACAATAATGGAGAGTGTATTATTGACATTGTTGATGATGATGATGATGATGATGACGGTGCTGATGATGATGATGATGATGATGATGACGGTGATGACGGTGATGACGGTGATGACGGAGATGACGATGACGATGACAGATGACGATATGATGATGATGGATGATGCTGATTGATGATGATGATGATGGTTATGTTACCAATGATAATAGTGATAAAAGTACCATCTCGTAGGTACGCTTAACGTGTGGTGGTTTAAAAAGAAAAGTTATGTACCCTGACTTATTGATTGTATCTCACACTATGATATGTTTTGTGTGACAGAAACAAAAATTAACGAACACGACGATATTGCCATCCAAACTACACATTTTTGTCAAAACCAAGAAAACAAAAATATAAAAGGAAAAGTGGCGGTATCGGCGTTTTCGTTAAAACTTCATTATGTCATTATGTTGAACCTGTAGTATCCGAATCTGAATATATCCTATGGTTGAAACTGTCCAAATCCCTATTCCATGTCGAAGAAGACATTATATTGGGTGTAGTCTATATTCCACCAGAAAGTTCAAATTTCTTTAACATCGACGAGTATGGATATCTCGATTCGGAAATTACGGCCATGTGCAATTCTAACAAATATGTATTTCTCACGGGAGACACTAACAGTCGAACAGGGACCCTGGCAGACTATGTTTCAGTGGACCCATTTTTAGCTGAGCATTTTGAATTTGACAAGGACACATTAGATTTTTATAACGCTATTTTGAACCTAAATAACTTTAGCTTGTCAATTAACAGAAAATCTACTGACCCCAGAACGAATAATCATGGGTATATGCTAATTGACGTATGTAAAAATAATAATTTAATAATTCTGAATGGACGTTTTGGTAAAGACAGAGACGTGGGAAAATGCACTTTCCGAAATGTATCCTTAATCGACTACACCTTGTGTTCTATCAATAGCATAAACTTGTTAAACGATTTTGAAGTAATCGATACTGACCCGCTTTTCTCAGACGGCCATGCACTTTTATCTATGTCCTTAAAAACCGATATGTACTCTGGAAACATAAGCAATGAACTGCCTATACATGAGAAAACAATAAAACCGAAATGGGATGATGGGGAAAAGCAGTCATTTTCAGACAACCTAGACCGAACCAAAGTACAGCATCTCCACAACCTACTGTCCTCAAATGATACTATTATAGACCAACATGTAGTAGACAATATCACCGAATCCATTGGTCAATTATTTTATGAAACGGCAAAAAAAACGTTTGGTCTTAGAAAAATTCGAAAAACTAGTGTCGTTAAAAACAACTCATCCGATAAGCCTTGGTTCGGCCATAAATGTCGCAATGCACGTATTAAGTACAACTTGGCACGTAAACAATACCATAAACATAACAATGAAAATAATAAAGCAACATTCAAACTGTCCAGTAAATATTACAAGAAAATAATGAATACCTTCATAAACAAATACAAATACGACCAACAGCATACACTAAGAAACCTTAATTCCAAACAACCGAAAGAATATTGGCGTTACCTCAATAGAATGAAGCCGAGATCTTCCAATAAAACGCCACCGTTAAATGATTTATTCGATTATTTCAAAAATATAAACACAAAACACCCTGATAATGATGAAGGCAACTATATACCGGATTTCAATATAGCGGACGACAACCCAATTTTAAACGCTCCAATTACACCTGATGAAATTTTAAAAAATATTTCTAATCTAAAAAATTCTAAAGCGTCTGCCAACGACCAAATAATAAATAAATATATAAAAAATACGCAAGAAGTGATGTTACCCATATACACTAAATTATTCAATATCATATTCGATTCAGGTTATCTCCCAACAAGTTGGCTGGAAGGCATTATCAAACCTATTTTCAAAAACAAAGGCGATCCACTCAGTCCTGAAAATTACCGCCCGATCACTATACTCAGCTGTTTTGGCAAATTATTCACGTCTGTCCTTAACGGACGAATCAACGCTTTCTTACATGAAAATGGGGTTTTATCTGAAAATCAGGCAGGGTTTAGAGCCAAGTATGCTACTACTGACCATATATTTACTTTACATAAGTTAGTCGAAATGCTACGTTCACAGAAAAAGAAATTGTTCTGTTGCTTTGTTGATTTTGCACAGGCGTTCGATTCCATATGGCGAATAGGCCTGTGGCGCAAATTATTAAATACAGAAATTAAGGAAAGGTGTTTCAAGTTATATTTAACATGTATCAAAATATTAAATCATGTGTGTCCAGTAATAATGAATCGTCAGCCTTTTTTGTAAGTCAATGCGGCGTCCGTCAAGGCGAAAATTTATCGCCGATTTTATTTTCTATTTTTTTAAACGACTTAGAAGAATATTTGTTAAATGCTGATCAAGAGGGAATTTCTGTTAACACTCAGGCCGATGTTTATATAAAAATAATGTTACTGTTATATGCAGACGATACTATTATCCTCTCTGACAACCCTACTAGTTTCCAATCATGCCTCCAACTTTTTTATGAATATTGCGAAACATGGAAATTGAATATAAATACGAGCAAAACAAAGATTATTGTATTCGGTGCTCGCAATACGGCGCGATTCTCATTTAAACTCGGACCAGATGAAATAGAACTAACAAACAAGTATAAATATCTAGGCGTCATATTCTCTAGCTCTGGAAGCTTCCGTAATACACGAAAACATCTTGTTGAACAAGCCAAAAAAGCAATGTTTTTACTTTACAGACGAATTAATAATTTAGACCTCCCCTTAGATCTCCAACTAAAATTATTTGACCATACAATATTACCGATCTTAACATATGCTTGCGAAGTCTGGGGATTCGAAAATTTAGACATCATAGAACGTATTCATACAGATTTTTTGAAAAGAATTACAAATAGCAAAAAAAGCACTCCCTCGTATATGTTGTATGCAGAACTAGGTAGACATCCAATTGCTATAACTATACAAACCCGTATGATAAAATTCTGGAACAAACTTATCATTGGAAACCAATCAAAGCTAAGTTTCCTCTGCTACAAATCAATGGATAACACTGAAAATTACGAATATAAGTGGTTAAAACACATCAAATCCATTCTCAATAAAACCGGCAATTCAGATATATGGACAAACCGCAATAATTTACAACATAGTAGCATTCACCTTTCAATTAAACAAACGCTAGTTGACCAGTTTACACAATCTTGGAGATCAGACTTACAAAATTCGTCGAAAGGGAAAAACTACAACCTTTTTAAAGATGACCTAGCATTCGAAAAATATCTTAAATTACCAAGAAGCAATTATATTTATTTATTTAAATTCCGTACGACTAACCATAGGTTCCCCGTTGAAACTGGCAGATTTACTAACACTGCGTATAACCTCAGACGTTGTACACTATGCGATTCCGACATAGGTGACGAATTCCACTACTTATTAAAATGTCCACATTTTGATCAAATGCGCAAACATTACATACCGCGTTATTTCTATCAGCACACGAATGTCATTAAATACAAGGAGCTTTTAACCCATCCCGCAGTCAAAGTCCAAAAAAAACTAAGTGTCTTCGTCAGAATTCTTTTACAAAATGCCAAGTAACGTCGTACATGAGACGTATTTCATTGATAATGCTTTCCCCCTTCATATTTAACATATGTACTGATCCTTGTATACAGTTTAGTTGTACCATTTGTATGTATGTAATGTACCTTTCTCTCTTGTTGTAACCCATGTTGCCTGAGATTGTATATAATAAAAGATTTGTTCTGTTCTGTTCTGTTCTGTAATGTCTCTGAATTAGTTTTATATCGTCTTAATTAGTTAAAGGTAATTCCCTTTTGTTACAAACATAAAACTGTTAACTAATAATGTATTTGCAGTGTTAATTATAACGTTTCTGTCACACATTATTTGTATATTATTAGCTGTGTTTAATGTTTCTCTATACATCAAATTCATGTATTGAAATAAGTAAAGTCGGTAAGTATACTTATTGTATCTTATATATAAACTGTATTTCCACAGCTAGCCGAGCAATTTCTGCCACCACAGACCACCAGCTGGATCTGGTGAAGAATGCCAGGCGATGGTATATTGACGGTACATACAAGGTAAGCACTATGATCGAATGATATATGATAGTTCGTTAAATTAACAATGCGTTTTATCCTTCATTCTGTGACAACAAGTGGTGTTATTAATATGACTAAATATATATATATATATATATATATATATATATATATATATATATATATATATTTATTTATGCTCATACACTATTTGAATGAATGTATATAGTAGGCTTAATATGTATTTTCAGATTCTCAGAAAACCATTCTCGGTGCTGGTCAGCATTCACGCCTTTGTAAGACGCGGTGACAGTGCCAAGCAGATTCCGCTAGTATTCGTCGTGATGTCTGGCCAGACAAAGAAAGATTACGTGAAGGTCTTACGTAAATGAAAATTACTGTAACAATAGTATATATTATACATACTGCATACAACTGGTAGCATTTATTTTTCACAATATTTTAATTTAGTAATTGTAACACGGAAAAGTTAATTTATCCGAAGTAAAAATAATATTATTGTTGACTATTTCTTTTTCAGTCTATCGGTCGCATGTTGGAGGGAAAGGTTGCAGTGGAGGGCTTCGTTGTGGATTTTGAGACAGCAATGTGGGGTGCGTTGAAAGAGGTCTTTGAGGGTGCCACAATTCATGGCTGTGCGTTCCATTGGACACAAGCTGTTTGGAGACAGGTTCAGGTAATAATAACGTAGATTTGTCTGCAGCTATTAATTACAAATAAATTTTAATTACAATTTCTAATTTTATTTTACTTTTAAATTATTTCAGTTACGAGTTGACTTAAGTACGAGTTGACCTGTTACCAATAGTATCACCCGGACAAAGTGGAGACCGTAATTATGCTCCACCGAAAAGTGGTGGGGGAAGGACCGTAACCCAGTAATTTATAGCTGGGAGGAGGTGTGGTGGTGGTGGGTGAAGGACCGTAACCCAGTAATTTATGATAGAGCTAAGAATACAAAAAGTAAAACATGTGGCTGTTACCTAAACCAGAATTATTGTCCATTTCATAGGCTATGTTAAGTTGGACTATGGGCACCCAGGGAGCCCACGATTTATTTGCGCCTAAGTTACTTAAGCACCCATCTAGATAATGCTATAAGGAATTTGGTTGAGCTTAGACAAACACTTTAAGAGATATGCTCGTCACTCCACTCTTCAAGACAGGAGATAAGAGCCAGCCTGCCAACTATAGACCCATATCGTTGACATCAACCTGCTGCAAGGTCATGGAACACATTGTACACATCCATCTTATGATGTTCCTCGATGATAACAACATCTTATCTGACCGGCAACACGGCTTTAGGAAAAGAAGATCGTGCGAGACACAACTTGTCAACACCATCCATGACCTTGCAGCAGGCCTGAACAACAAACAGATAGATGCCATCCTGTTGGACTTCTCGAAAGCCTTCAACAAAGTCGCCCACGAATGTCTTGCACCAAAGCTTCACCACTACGGTATCCGGGGCAAGACTCTGGGATGTATAAAGAGCTTTCTTGCTGACAGACAACAACAGGTGGTCATAGACGGTAAAACATCATCTCCTGCACCAGTCTCGTCAGGAGTTCCTCAAGGCACTGTTCTCAGCCCTCTCTTGTTCTTGATATACATTAATGACCTACCAAACAGAGTCACATCTACTGCACACCTGTTCGCAGATGATTGCCTACTGTACCGCACCATCAACTCGGACAGTGATACAAAATCACTACAAGATGACCTCAACCAACTACAAGAGTGGGAGCACGAATGGCAGATGATGTTCAACCCCGACAAATGTGAGATGATCCGTATCACCAACAAACGTAAAGTCGTCGCTGGCACGTACACTATCCATGGCCACACTCTACAACAGACCAATAAGGCAAAATACCTGGGCGTCACTATAGACAGCACACTATCTTGGAATAGCCACACAGACGCAACAGCCAAGAAGGCAAACAACACCACTGCCTTTCTACGACGAAACCTGTCAACTTGCCCGGAGGACGTCAAGGCCACATGCTACAAGTCGCTAGTCAGACCCCAGCAAGAGTATGCAGCCACTATTTGGGATCCCCATACGAAATCGAACATCAACAAGCTCGAGAACGAAGAGCAGCACGCTTCTGTCACAGTGACTACCACCGCACAAGCAGAGTGACAGACATGTCCAAACAAGAGGCCATGCCAACAGGTTCTTAGTACCTTTTACCAGCATCAATGCCTACAAGTACTCATTCTACCCAGCTGGAATCCGCATCTGGAACAGCCTGCCGGCCGAGTTCATCACTGCACCATCCCTTGACGTCTTCAAGACCTGGATAGCCGCACCATAGACCCAAGACAACATGTTTTTATCCTGTTTTTAATTGCACCTTGAACTTTCCATCACTCATGTAAATATTCACCGTTGTGCGAGGATGTTCCAGAGGAACCCAGCACAGTACTGGAAGAAGAAGATATGTATAGATATATACAACAGCTTACACGCAAACCTTGATCGCATTTATTGCACATTTCATAACATGTCAGAACTAACTTCGCCGCTGAGAATCTATGACGTGAACAAGGAAGTCATCATACAGAAGGATGCATCACAAAATGGACTAGTCGGGGTTGTATTTGTAACAAAAACATGTCTCCCCCCACACTCTCAGTGTAATGCATTTGAACCAACCTGGCTGAAAAATGAAGACCCTATCGTCTTAACGAGGCAAAAGTTAATGACGGACTGACGGACAACTCGCCATCCCATAAACTCTGCTGGACTTCGGATAATAAGACCAAAGTGGCCAAAATACAATAACGTGAAAAAGAACGACGAAAAGTCAAAACAAAATACTTTTACAACAGGAAAAGCAATGCTAGGAAATTGCCAATTTTTAATCCTGGAGACAATGTGAGAATGAAAATTGAGGGAGAAAAAAGGACTGTATAATACAAATAATAATATCGTTTATTTTCGTGAGCTCGCTAGAGTTTTCAAGCTCGCCCAGTGAAAATGTCAATGGAATTCCACTGGATTATTTTACTATGACACCTGAGTGTAATTCTGACAATGAGTGCAGATAAAACACTAACACTGTTCTGTTCTTTTTTGGCGAGAAAATGGCATCAACTGTATATTGTCTTTTGCTACATTTAATGATTAAAAGCAAGTGTTTTGTGATTATACATAACTCTTTGTATCAAAACATCTTAAACAGTAAATAGTTGTATTTGAATTTCTAAATGTAGTCAGTAGAAATAGCATTTTAAAATCAAACCTCTATAACCATATATATCACTGGAGTGCCTCTATAACCATATATATCACTGGAGTGCCTTTGGTTTTATAAATACATAGATCATCATCAGATCTTTACCAAACTTGGTCAAAGTCTTTAGATAATTAAATATCATATAATTATAGTTATAGAAAACCAACTATTTCTGATTAGAAAAAAAACAGTTATTGAAAAAAGCGTTATTTTACCGTTCAACATCTATAGCATCTTTATTTTTCATCCAATCCTTACTAAAGTCTTTATATTAAGTAAAGCTTTGACATTGTCAAAAATCAGCCATTTTGATTAAAAGACAACAGAGTTATGGCCCTTGATTGAATTGAATACGCTATGACCGTGAAATCAAAAACCTTACCTGCTCAATAACTCTTCAATTGAAGCCACATGCATGAAACTTCACAAGACGATCGTCCATGTTGAGAGGATGATCCTGTACATTTTGGGGTCAGTAGGAACAAGGTCACTATGACCTTGAAATCAAACACCTTGTCCGCTCAATAACTCTTCACCAATTGAAGCCACCACACACATGAAACTTCACAAGAGAATTGTCCATGGTTAGAAGATGATTTCTTTACATTTTGGGGTCAGTAGGGTCAAGGTCAATGACACAATCATGAAATCCTTTGTCCACTCCATTACTCTTATAGATTCATAGTCGCACTCGTGACCGTCCACATCTTCCCTTACATGGTCCCAGCGGGGATATATCAGTCGTCCTTGTTCGGACAACAGTTTCAGTTTCTAAATGTTTCTTGTTAATTTACAAGAAATCAAGCTCAATGTTCATAAAGATTTTACATATGATCTTAAACCAAAATCCGGATTCTGAAGTGCTGCACCAAAATCCGGATTCTGAAGTGCTGTACACCGAACCATCAGAAAGAAAAATATGTGCCAGAAAAAATCCTGCTTCATCAATCTTAAAACCAAAACCTGGATTCTGAAGTGCTGTACACCGTCAGAAAGAAAAACATGTGCCCCTGAAAATCCTGCTTCATCAGTCTTAAACCAAAATCCGGATGCTGAAGTGCTGTACACCGAACCATCAGAAAGATAAAAATGTGCCAGTGAAAATCCTGCTTCATCAATCTTAAACAAGAAAAATCTGGATTCCGAAGTGTTGTACACCGAACCGTCAGAAAGAAAAAAACATGTGTCAGTGAAAATTCTGCTTCATCAATCTTAAACCTAAATCCGGTTTCTGAAGTGCTGTACACCGAACCGTCAGAAAGTAAAAAACATGTGTCAGTGAAAATTCTGCTTCATCAATCTTAAACAAGAAAAATCTGGATTCCGAAGTGCTGTACACCGAACCATCAGAAAGAAAAATATGTGCCAGTGAAAATCCTGCTTCATCAATCTTAAACCAAAATCCGGATTCTGAAGTGCTGTACACCGAACCATCAGAAAGAAAAAAACATGTGTCAGTGAAAATTCTGCTTCATCAATCTTAAACCAAAACCCGGATTCCTCTATTTGTCCCGAAAGAGCTGCAGCTAATGGGCTAAATTTCAAACTTAAAGCCAAGAATACTATAACAACTTTGAAAGCAAAAATTGAAAATATGAACAATATTAAAGAAAGTGATCTAATGTGTGCAATTTAAGCCCAATAATTGAAGTATCTTGAAAAACCAGTTAAATGAATATGGAACAAAACTCCTAAAAAATGCTATTTTGGAAAAGAGACAGAGGAAAAACGAGAACAAGAGACCGAAGAAGAAAAAGAAATGTAGTTCAAACAGTATTTAGATTTTTTTTTTCAAAATGCTCCTATTCAAAATGGGACAAAAAAAAGAGTATGTTTATAATGAGAACTTGACATACCAAGCTCTGTCGGAGTTTTATAAAGACAATGGTTACCGGTTTGGTAAAAAACAGTTCTAGAAACTTGAAGCGTTTACTAGATCCAGTGATTGACGAAGGTGGAAAAACTGTTGCATTAAAAAGAACAAGAACAGAACATAATTCACTCGAGGAGAGTATTATAGCACTAAAGGAAGAAAATCGTAAAAGCAAGCACTTGGACAATATAGTCAAGACAACAGAATTTATATGTACTAATGGTCCAATTGTAAAAACACAAAAAGTTGCTGAATACTAAAGAACACAGAAATCAGAGAAAACTCCTCAAATATCATTAAATGAATTAATAGAAACAAGAGGTCAATGACCTTGAAGCTCTACTGATTGATTTTGATTTCAGGAAGTAGTGACTACAAACTTGATTTTTGAAAATCTATTTTTAGCCGTAGCGGCCATCTTTAATTTCCGGCCGACCTGAAATTTTGCTAGGATCAATTAGACATCAAGAACAACATTTCTGTGAAGTTTCATGAAAATCCGTCAAGTACTTTCAGAGGAGTAGTCGCTACAAGTTTTCATTATATAACTCTATGTTAACAAATATGGCCACTGGCAGCCATGTTTAACGTCGAATCAAAATAATGTTCAACTCGGATAACCTTCATGTCATGCTGATCATTTTAGAAAAAGTCCCTTATCAATATCTCTTATAGTTTTCAAGAAGTAGTCGCTACAAACTTATTTTTTAAAAATCTATTTTTAGCCTTGGTGGCCATCTTGAATTTCCGGCCGACCTGAAATTTTGCTAGGATCAATTAGACATCAAGAGCAACATTCGTGTGAAGTTTCATGAAAATCCGTCAAGTAGTTTCAGAGGAGTAGTCGCTACAAGTTTTCATTATATAACTCTATGTAAACAAAGATGGCCGCTGGCAGCCATGTTTAACGTCGAATCAAAACGATTTTCGACAAGGACCAACATCATGTCTTTAGAAAAAGTCCCATATCAATATCACTTATAGTTTTCAAGAAGTAGTCGCTACAAACTTGTATTTTGAAAATCTATTTTTAGCCATGGCGGCCATCTTGAATTTCCGGCCGACCTAAAATTTTGCTAGGATCAATTAGACATCAAGAGCAACATTTCTGTGAAGTTTCATGAAAATCCGTCAAGTAGTTTCAGAGGAGTAGTCGCTACAAGTTTTCATTATATAATCTATGTAAACAAAGATGGCCACTGGCAGCCATGTTTAATGTCGAATCAAAATAATGTTCGACTCGGATAACCATCATGTCATGCTGATCATTTTAGAAAAAGTCCCATATCAATATCACTTATAGTTTTCAAGAAGTAGTCGCTACAAACTTATTTTTTTAAAATCTATTTTTAACTGTGGCAGCCATCTTGAATTTCTGGCCGATCTGAAATTTTGCTAGGATCAATTAGACATTAAGAGCAACATTCCTGTTAAGTTTCATGAAAATCCGCCAAGTAGTTTCAGAGGAGTAGTCGCTACAAATTTTTACTATATAACTCTATGTAAACAAAGATGGCCGCTGGCAGCCACAATTAACGTCGAATCAAAACGATTTTTGATAAGGACCAACATCATGTCATGCTGATCATTTTAGAAAAAGACCATATCAATATCACTTATAGTTTTCAAGGAGTAGTCGCTACAAACTTGTATTTTGAAAATTTATTTTTAGCCGTGGCGGCCATCTTGAATTTCCGGCCGACCTGAAATTTTGCTAGGATCATTTAGACATCAAGAGCAACATTCCTGTGAAGTTTCATGAAAATCCGTCAAGTAGTTTCAGAGGAGTAGTCGCTACAAGTTTTCATTATATAACTCTATGTAAACAAAGATGGCCGCTGGCAGCCATGTTTAAAGTCAAATCAAAACGATTTTCGACAAGGACCAACATCATGTCATGCTGATCATTTTAGAAAAAGTCCCATATCAATATCACTTATAGTTTTCAAGAAGTAGTCGCTAAAAACTTGAATTTAAAAAATCTATTTTTAGCTTTGGCGGCCATCTTGGATTTCACATCAACATGAATTTTTGCTAGGATCAACTAGACTTCAGGGGCAACATTTCTGTAAAGTTTTATGAATATCCATCCAGTAGTTTCAGAGGAGTAGTCACTACAAATAAAAGTTAACGGACAGACGGACAGACGGACAGACAGACGGACGGACGGACGACGGACGCCGCACCACGGCATAAGCTCTGCTGATCTCTGATCAGTAGAGCTAAAAAAACTATGGTGCTACATAAATATAACTCAAATATACATGAATGGCCAGGGCTACATTCACATGCATTTAAATGAAACAGTTCATAGTAAACTCAAGGACCAATATAAGGACTCTCTTCAGTCCATTAAAGATCCATATGATAAGACTGTTTTAAAAGGAATAATGACAAAATTAACTAATCCAAAATTTATGGTTAATTTAGAAGAAAAACAAAATAAGAATTCCTACAAAAATTGCAGAGACATGCATACATATAACATTGCCAGATTTGTACAAATCAGAAGAACTAGTCAGGTGGTAAGGAATAATATGACAAACCAAGAACAGAAAGAGGTATTTCGCTTAAAAGTGACCAATTCCCTGAACTTGCTGCCATTTAAGAGTACTGCGTCGGAGAAGAGGACACTTCAGAAAGAGCTGGAGGAGGACTAGAAAGCCACCTCGTTTTACTGATGCAGTACTCTACATACAGATCTGTAGACTAAAACACAATTATGAAATGAGCAAGAGATGTTTTGCTTGCATTGGCACCAGAAGGATTTCTTGCTTTAATTATACCCAGAATTATAAAAAAGGTACTCATCAAGCTGAACACCACCATGATGGTAAAAATGTAAACGTCAATATCTCGCTTAATGCACCAGCAATTTGTTGTAAATCTTCACTGAGTACTTCAAATGTTAATCTCCAGTTAAATCTAGCAGACAAAAACAAGGATACAACATTTGTTGATTCAAAAGATGCAAAAGCAATTATGTGTGCAAATATCACACCAGTTTAAAAACAAGGTAAAAACTGGTTTTCTAAAAGTCTATTTTTAGCTTTGGCGGCCATCTGGGATTTTGCATCAATGTGATTTTTTGCTAGGATCAACTAGACATCATGGGCAACATTCCTGTAAAGTTTCATGAAGATCCATCAAGTCGTTTCAGAGGAGTAGTCGCTACAAAACAGTAGAGCTCAATATGACGAGTACGAGTTATACAGTGGAAACGTGACAGAAATACCAAACAGCACATCTGCAATAGCTGCTATGTCAATTTCTGTGATACGGACAATACTTGCGCACCATTCTGTTTCAATAATTGGTTTAAAGGAGCAACTCATTCTCGGGTTGTTCATGCTAAAGCATGAAGAAAATCCTATCTTTAAAAAAAGAAAAGGAAGGGTTAATCAACCTGATACAGGTTACAGAACTTCTAATTAAAACACAGACAACATCAGATAATGTCCCTTCCATCAGAAAGAATGTTCGCATCAAATCAAAGAGGTACAATGCAACAGAAATGCTTGAACAAGGTACTAGACAAACCTTTCATCAAACTACCAGCTGGTATAGACAACACCACATTAGTAGAAATATTCAAACCATTGAAAGATTATTTAAATGAAAAGTGTCGCAGAAAGGCCCAAAACGAAAAGCAAACGGACACCACTTGACAAAAGAGGGGAGCATTATCAAAATAAAATGGTTGGGGGAAGAAGTGAGAGATTCTGGTTGGAATCCAGGTATGCGTAAAAATTGTAGAATAATATTTACATGTATGTTAAAGTGACAAATGGCAATCTCTCAAATCATGACTGCTATGTTGTTTTAAGTGTAGAACACTTTAATTTGGATTTCTTTATGCCGTTCTTTATGGCCCATGTGGTAATCTTTAACATCATGCACAGAAGCAAAAGGCGGTAGCAAAGGCGAGGAGGAAGCGCAGAAGCGAAGGAAGCAGGGATGAGAGAGAAGGAAGAAGCACAGAAGCAGGAGGAAGCAAAGGCGAAAAAGAAGGAAGAGGAAGCGCAAAATTGGAGGAAGCAGGAGGAAGCAAAGGCGAGAGAAGGAAGAGGAAATACTGAAGAGGAAGAAGCAAAACTGAAAGAGGAGGAAACGCAGAAACAAAAGGAGAAAGCAAAGGCAAGAGAGGAGGAAGTGCAGAAGTGGAGGAAGCAAAAGAAAGCCAAGGAGGAGGAAGCAAAGAAGCAGAAAAAGCAGGAGGAAGCAGAGGCGAGTGAAATAGAGATGTACGAGAAGAGATAGAAGGAGCAGGAAGAGGTGGAGTGGAAAGAACGAAAGCATAAACAGGAGAAAACAGAGAAAAAAAAAAGACAAGGACGAGCGACGGCAGAAGAAACAGGATGAAGCAGAGGAGAGACAGAAGCAGGAATATAAGAGAGAGGAGGCAAAGCAAACATCAGAGGAAATAGAGTTACATGTGGCCATGGAGGATTGATCGACAGTCAAGGAGACAAGGAGGATGGGATCAAGTGGAGAAAAGCATTCAAACATCTATAACGGAGCAGGCAGAGGTACTTCTAAGGAAAGGAGCGATGCCACGTTGTCCACCAGCGAGAAGAGACTGGAGCAAAGGCGGTGTTCTCGCATATGGCATAAGCACTAAAGAAATGAACTGGACACTCAATGGATGGACCGTGACGAATCCAGATCAGAAGCTGATGGCGTGGGAGTTTGCAGCCAGACGCTTGACCCCCCCTCAACATGAATCAGTTAGTTTGAAAGTGTATATACCAACTAAACATATAACACATTGAGTTCTGCTTTGCCCAAAAATACTATTTATTAAAAAATAAAACTTGTACAGTACAATATAATTGTTGGGTTCACATTACTTACCACACTGAATGTTACTGTTCTGGTGATAGGTCAGCGCCATTTTATGTTTGAAGCAATTCACCAAGATTGTCGGTGGATCACTGTCGGTGGATCATTACTAACTCCATTGGTTTAAAGTTTATACATCAAGATTGTTCTAGTCATTACCTAATAAGTGGCAGCCATGATTGTTTGGCGTAATCCTATAATAATACTCCTAGACTGTTCTGGGATATGGTCCATGATTGTTTGACGTATTACACCAAGATTGTTCTGGTGATTACCTATTAAGTGGCGCCCATGATTGTTTGGCGTAATACTCCAAGATTGTTCTGGTAATTAACTAATTAATCGGAATGCACCACTGACTTAGAAAATGACCTCTCTGACATGGGGTGCAATTTGCACAAAATATTACTGATTTTCCAATGGGTATAGGGATTGAAACGTAATGTGAAACTTCTGAATGTTGATTGGTATACACCACTCAGAATCGGGCAGCCTTTGAGATTTTATTGAGGAGAACTAACAAAGGAAAACTAGACGGGTGTTCCGCAGAACACGTGTGTCGCCTTTGAGCACTTTGTTAGTATAACAAGGTTTGTTGGACCCAGATAAATGACCTTTACAAAAACTTGCCTAATTTAGTTTTCGTGAAAAAAAGAAAATAGTATTTAACCCATATGATGACCTTCAGTGTGACCTTGACCTTTATATTTTAGTATGGCAATGTCAATATTGTCATGATAAGTACAAACTGAAAGTTTGAAGAAGAAATATCAAGAAATGAGAAAGTTACAGCCAATGTTAAGTTTCTGTGAAGAAAAAAATGAGTATTTTAACCCATATATAGACCTTCAGTGTGACCTTGACCTTTATATTTTAGTATGGTCATGTCGTCGATGTTGTCATTATGAGTATATATTGAAAGTTTGTTGAAGAAATATCAAAAAATGAGAAAGTTATAGCCAACGTTAAGTTTTCGTGACGGACGGACTGACAGACGGACTGACATTCGCACGAATCAGTATTATTTGGCTACTCCTTTGTTCACTCGTTTGTTCTTCTAGCCATGCAAAATAATTTTAAGCCACATAACAGAAACGGAATGAATAGCATCTATTGTTCCATAACCCTAATCCTAGCCGCCTAAGTACTGATTCGTAAGTTTGAACTGACGGATGACAAAGTGATCCCTATGAATCGCATTTTGCTTCGAAAAGGTGACAAAAAAACTAAATTCAGCGGCTTATTTATCCTTAACTTCCTTAACCACCTCAATTTTACATCTTCTTTAACAACCTCCTCCCATCCTCCACCTCAATTTTACATCTATTATGCAACTATGATGTTTAAATGGGTTAGGACGTAGTTTACAATTTACATTAGGGCTGCATTGATTTACCGATAAACTGAGGTTCAAGATACACATAGATTTTACCACAGTACAGCTTTGTTGAACCTTTTTTTTTTCACCAAAAAAAACATTTAGTATATTCAAAGTTTATTAAAACACAACAAACACGAAAAAAATAGAAATAACAACGCTCCAGATAAACCAGAAGTACCAACAGGAAGTAGAATAACTATATAAATTATATAGCGAGTACAGATGTTTAAAATGTGGCATCCTTTTTTTTCATATTAAGGTAGCCGTATGTGAATGAATTTAACTGCCAATTAAACCCCGTGTAAACCTAGATCTTTACAGCTAACTGAGCCTTCTCTGACTACAAACACGCTTTCTTTTATGTTTACAGTAAGAAAACGCTCTATATAAAAAATAAGTGGGGCAGTGCAGAAGTCAAATCTAATTGGTTGACGTCCAAGGTATCTAACAATAAACTTACAGAATCACAGAAATTTGATTAAAGCAACTGGGAGTCTTTCCAAATGACTAGGTTAAAGAGAATAAGAAGTGGAATAGACAAACAAATCAACTTAAAACACAAGAAATCCGTGGATTCACGTCTCGCCTAACGGGGGCTGGACTTAAAAATAAAAAGGTCAATGATGCTTAAATGAGGGTACCAACCCCCCTCCCCCCCCCCCCACCCCCACCTTGCATCTGGAGTACTGGCTTTCTTTGGGCATGGCATCTGGAATACTCCCTAACAGAGGGCTGGCATCTGGAATAGTATTTGAACTATGCGAGGCCGCGCAGCGGTCAAGCCCGAGGAACGCAGGGCCAGAGCTCTCTAGGGGGGTCCGGGGGGCATGCCCCCCCGAAAACTTTTGAAACCTAGGTGCTCTGAAATGGCATTTCCAGCAATCTGAGACATAAATTAGCATTTTTTTTAATTTTTTGGATGGAGAAAAATACGGCGTACTCGTATGAAAAACTGCGATGTCGGCGTACGGTGTACCACAACCCGGCGTACGGAATACTGGCTAATATGGGTCGGAATCCGGCGTACAAAAAGGGGGTCGGTACCCTCTTAAATGAAAGTTTGTAAACATTTTAGTAATTAAAAACAATCGAGTTTGCCGTTAGCTGAGATGACATTTAAGTGCATTTGTTTAAAAACAAAATGCCATTCTATTAAAAACAAGAGGTCAATGACCTTGAAGCTCTACTGATTGATTTTGATTTCAGGAAGTAGTCGCTACAAACTGGTTTTTTGAAAATCTATTTTTAGCCGTGGTGGCCATCTTGAATTTCCGGCCGACCTGAAATTTTGCTAGGATCAATAATACATCAAGAGCAACATTCTTGTGAAGTTTCATGAAAATCGGTCAAGTAGTTTCAGAGGATTAGTCGCTACAAGTTTTCATTATATAACTCTATGTAAACAAAGATGGCCACTGACAGCCATGTTTAACATTGAATCAAAATAATGTTCGACTCGGATAACCATCATGTCATGCTGATCATTTTAGAAAAAGTCCCATATCAATATCTCTTATAGTTTTCAAGAAGTAGTCGCTACAAACTTATTTTTTAAAAATCTATTTTTAGCCATGGCGGCCATCTTGAATTTCCGGCCGACCTGGGGGGGTGGGGGGGGTGGGGGGGGGGGGGGGTAGGGTTTATAGTAACATTCTAAACAAATATGGTAAAGATCAGATAAAAAATGAAGTAACTACAGATTGAACAAAGGAAAATACAAACATACAATATAGGTAGCATTTTTCAACAAATCAAGGGCCATAACCTGTCGTTACTAACTAGATCTAGCTGGTTTTCGAACTTGTTCAAAATTTCATTGATATACCATGCTTTGCACAACTAGACATCATACTGAGGCTTCCTGCCAAATTTTGTAGAAATCCAACAAGCCGTTTAGGAGGAGTAGCGCCGACAAGAAATTTAAAGTAAAAATGTCAAAGTGCCATAACTCAGTCATAAATCAGCAAACTGGAACAAAAGCGTGATATGCACAACTAGACATCTTACCGATGCTTCCTGCCAAGTTTAGTCGAAATCCAACAAGGCGTTTAGGAGGAGTAGCAATGGGCTTAACTCCATCAAAAATCAATGAACCGGAAAAAAAATGCAATAGGCACTGCAATGCTTTCTGCTAACACGGCGTTAACACCAAAAAAAAATAAAAAATAAAAAATAATGAAATAAGAAAATTAAATAAAAAAAAAAAATAATAACCAAGAAATTTAAAAAAAAAAAATGTCCAGGGGCTGTAACTCCATCAAAAATCAATGAACCGGAAAAAAAATGCAATAGGCACTGCAATGCTTTCTGCTAACACGGCGTTAACACCAAAAAAAAAAAAAAAAAAAAATGAAATAAGAAAATTAAATAAAAAAAAAATAATAACCAAGAAATTTAAAAAAAAAAATGTCCAGGGGCTGTAACTCCATCAAAAATCAATGAACCGGAAAAAAAATGCAATAGGCACAGCAATGCTTCCTGCTAACATGGCGTTAACAGCAAAAAAAAATAAAAAAAATAAGAAAAAAAATAATAAAATAAGAAAATTTAAAAAAAAAAATTAAAAAATTAAAAAAAATAAAATTTAAAAAAAAATAAAAATTAAAACAAAAGAAATAATTAAAACAAAATAATTAAAACAACAACAAAAAAAAAAATATTACAAATAATAACAAGATGTCAATGACCTTTAAGCTCTACTGATTGATTTTGATTTCAGGAAGTAGTCGCTACAAACTGTTTTTTTGAAAATCTATTTTTAGCCATGGTGGCCATCTTGAATTTCCGGCCGACCTGAAATTATGCTAGGATCAATTAGACATCAAGAGCAACATTCCTGTGAAGATTCATGAAAATCCGTCAAGTAGTTTCAGAGGAGTAGTCGCTACAAGTTATCATTATATAACTCTATGTAAACAAACATGGCCACTGGCAGCCATGTTTAACGTCGAATCAAAATAATGTTCGACTTGAATAACCATCTTGTCATGCTGATCATTTTAGAAAAAGTCCCATATCAATATCACTTATAGTTTTCAAGAAGTAGTCGCTACAAACTTGTATTTTGAAAATCTATTTTTAGCCATGGCGGCCATCTTGAATTTCCGGCCGACCTGAAATTTTGCAAGGATCAATTAGACATCAAGAGCAACATTCGTGTGAAGTTTCATGAAAATCCGTCAGGTATTTTCAGAGGAGTAGTCGCTACAAGTTATCATTATATAACTCTATGTAAACAAAGATGGCCACTGGCAGCCATGTTTAACGTCGAATCAAAATAATGTTCGACTCGGATAACCATCATGTCATGCTGATAATTTTAGAAAAAGTCCCATATCAATATCTCTTATAGTTTTCAAGAAGTAGTCGCTACAAACTTATTTTTTAAAAATCTATTTTTAGCCGTGGTGGCCATCTTGAATTTCCGGCCGACCTGAAATTTTGCTAGGATCAATAAGACATCAAGAGCAACATTCCTGTGAAGTTTCATGAAAATCCGTCAAGTAGTTTCAGAGGAGTAGTCGCTACAAGTTTTCATTATATAACTCTTTGTAAACAAAGATGGCCGCTGGCAGCCATGTTTAACGTCGAATCAAAACGATTTTCGACAAGGACCAACATCATGTCATGCTGATCATTTTAGAAAAAGTCCCATATCAATATCTCTTATAGTTTTCAAGAAGTAGTCGCTACAAACTTATTTTTTAAAAATCTATTTTTAGCCGTGGCGGCCATCTTGAATTTCCGGCCGACCTGAAATTTTGCTAGGATCAATTAGACATCAAGAGCAACATTCCTGTGAAGTTTCATGAAAATCCGTCAAGTAGTTTCAGAGGAGTAGTCGCTACAAGTTTTCATTATATAACTCTATGTAAACAAAGATGGCCGCTGGCAGCCATGTTTAACGTCGAATCAAAACGATTTTCGACAAGGACCAACATCATGTCATGCTGATCATTTTAGAAAAGTCCCATAGCAATATCCCTTAGAGTTTTCAAGAAGTAGTCGCTACAAACTTGTTTTTTAAAAACCTATTTTTAGATTTGGCGGCCATCTTGGATTTCACATCTACATGAATTTGCTAGGATCAACTAGACTTCATGGGCAACATTTCTGTAAAGTTTCATGAAAATCCATTCAGTAGTTTCAGAGGAGTAGTCGCTACAAAAAAAAGTTTACGGACAGACGGACGACGGACGCCGCACCACGGCATAAGCTCTGCTGATCTCTGATCAGTAGAGCTAAAAACAAACATTTGGTAAAGTTTGGTAAAGATCGGATGAAAAATGAAGGCCTTTGGCCAGTAAAGCTAAAAATCATCAGCTCCAAAAAGTAGGTCAAGGTCATACATAAAATCCAGGCATCCAAAAAAAGATGCACTAACGAAGACACAACTACGTCAAAATAGAATATGTTTTCTTCCAAAGATTAAGCTATAAATTAGGTTTAAAACATCTAGTGCATAATTCAAGTTCATGAGAAAGTGATGTAAATGTAACAATTAAAGTTATCTGCCCTTTGCTTGGATGGTGAAGGTCACATCCACATTTGCTTTGTCACGTTGCAATGTACCACTCAAGATACAACTATAAGCAACGTTTGAAAGGTCTTAGTGCATACAGTTTGTGAAAAAGTGACCTAAACGCCAAAGTTGAAGGTAAAAATTATAAGGTTATCTGCCCTTGCTTGGAGGGTCAAGGTCACTTCCACATTTGCTTTGTCACGTTGCGATGTACCACCTAAGATACAACTATAAGCAAAGTTTGAAAGGTCTAGTGCATACAGTTTGTGAAAAAGTGACCTAAACGCAAAAGTTGAACCTAAAAATTAGTAAGTTATCTGCCCTTTGCTTGGAGGGTCAAGGTCACTTCCACATTTGCTTTGTCATGTTGCGATGTACAATCCATGATACAACTATAAGCAAAGTTTGAAAGGCCTAGTGCATACAGTTTGTGAGAAAACGACCTAAATGCAAAACTTGAACCTAAAAATATTAAGTTATCTGCCGTTTGCTTGGAGGGTCAAGTTCACTTCCATATTTGCTTTGTCACGTTGCGATGTACCACCCATGATACAACTATAAGCAAAGTTTGAAAGGTCTAGTGCATACAGTTTGTGAGAACATGACCTAAACACAAAACTTGAATGTTGACGCCGCCGCCGGAAAAGCAACACCTATGTCTCTTTTTTTCTTCGAAAAGGCAAGACAAAAACCGGGTGTTTGGTTGTCATGTGTAAAGAATATGATGTGGACTTATTTTTTCATAAACAGTTCAGGTCATAAACTTCAACTAGAGCGCTACCTAACAGGGCGTTATACAACCGTTTGCTAAGGGTTTTTTTTATCAGAAAAGCATTCCTGGGCGACAGGTCAATATGACCTTGACCTAGCGACCTGGGCAGTCTATCTATGAAGTTTCATGATCGTAGGTCTTTCTATGCTGGGTCACCATGACCTTGATCCTGGTTATTTTAAAATAATAGTATGATGTTTCATGATCCTAAGTTGAAAGGTTCTTCAGTTAGAGTGTGGAAATCTTTTTTCTATGTTGGGTCACTGCGACCTTGACCTAGTGACCTTAAAACAATAGGGATTATCCTTGTCCCATGGGCAGTCTATGTATAATATTTTATGATCCTGTGTGTGCAATACTTCACGAGTTATCGTGGAATTCAAGTTGTTAAGAGATGGATGGACGCCATACCATAAAACATCCCATTTTTCAAACACTGTGGTATACCGTACCCTGGATATTGCTATGTACACTGAGTATTGGTGAGTATTATCATTGGATTTCGCGACGCCGGAGATCGAACGAGGGTAAGTTCAGTTTCAATTTTTAGTGTTTTTGAGTTTGTTTGATATAAATTTGATAACAAATTAAATCATTTGATCATTTTCCTAGTCACTGAAACCCGAAAATGTTTCGATATTGCTTAAAAAGGTAATAAGAAGGCAAAACTCGGCTCTTTACTCACGCAAAAAAATAAACTAGGGTCTGTCAAATTTGATTTTTTTGTTAATATGCTTCCGTAAACGAAAAACTTGAATCGAGCAAATTGGAAGTAAAAGTATTTAGGCATAATATAGTTCATATGCAATTAATGACCAGTCAAAATTATATCAAAAAGGGTTATTATTTATTGTTTCATGGAGTAAGCTATAACTTTCCAGCTAACTTTTTTATCAACTGGCAAAAAAATGCCAGTTGATAAAAGTGCTAAATTTGAGCCCTGTTAGTAATTTTCTGGAATTATACAACTAATTGGCATCATTGCTTTTACATTTTGTTGGATCTCTTTACCGAGCTCTTTTTTTCATTTTCAACTGAGAACCATGTACATATGAGATCGCTCACATGCCAAAGTATTGGAACCAATCAGATTGCTGCAATGCAGATTGTGGCATTTGTTATATACTATTAAATACCGTAACAACCAACTGCGCCTTGGTGCAGTCGGTTAGAGCGTTACTGTGTGTCTACTGAACCGAAGGTTCACAGTTTGAGCCTTATATAAGGCAACATTTTTAAACCATACAATGTTAGGATATTTCAAAAAATATTACACAAAACTACTACAGAATAAATCTGATTGAGTATATTTCAGTACTCTGTATAGTTTGATGTATTTTTCCTGTATGTAAATTCACACTTTACACTAGAAATGTAGCTACATTTACTGTACAATAAAATGTACATGTACATATTTGTTTATATTTCTAATTAAAATATCTAAAAATACAGATCATGTTTGTCTTCATTTTATACTTTATTCAATAAGATTATCCTAATCCGCATGATAAAATGGGTCTTTATTATTGTCTGTTTGACCAGTTTAAACCAGATCATAATCAGCCTGCTTATTCTTCATCTTCATTCATTCTTTACTTATGGGCTTTTTACCACTGTCCAAGAACCAGAGGACGCCTTCATCTACTGCAGTTACAAGAGGACACAATATGTTTTTTGCTTACTTAAGATTTCTTGTTGCTTTTACCTTCTGAACAATACCATAGTTGAGATTCCTGATCGAAGCACACATGCACCTATGTATTAATACATGCAATATTAGCTTCATCTCCAGTACTCATATCTGTATGTTTAAGGAAGTAGAGTATTTCACCAAACACTACAAACTGACCCGATGAGACTTTTTCTGTGGGCGACTGCCTCTGTTTGTTTCAAAACATACATAACATGACTGGGTGTGTATCGATGATCTGCCTAAACAAGAATACTAGTGTGATAAAGATGCTTTGTTAGACTTTAGATGACTTTTGTACAACCATAACATACACTATGTATTGATTTCAATTGTCTCTTTGTCATTGTTATTTGCAATTTTTTTTTTTTTTCAGTTTTAAGCAAACTTTCAGTTGCTGAACATTCTTCAGGAGTTGCTGTCTCAACTCCTGATGGCATCTTCCCTGAAGATATCATGAACTGACACCGGTCGTATACAATGAATGTTTCCATCACAGTAGCTTCCGAATACCACATATTCAATGCTCTTTCACATATCCAAGAACCGTTCAAACACATACATCCATGTACCATAAACAGGCCCAAATCTGCGTATGCCGTCTACAACATGGTGAAGTATGTGAGTTGTAATGTTTTGTAAACTCAATGGGAAGTCTCTTTCAAGTA
Source organism: Cyrtodaria siliqua (assembly GCA_037043455.1). NCBI lineage: Eukaryota > Metazoa > Mollusca > Bivalvia > Adapedonta > Hiatellidae > Cyrtodaria > Cyrtodaria siliqua. The sequence goes on from JAWPHD010002406.1 coordinate 155,674, forward strand.
ATGCCAGTGCTTTGTAAAGATCAGCCTCTATGTCACTCAAGTCATCAATACAATGACTTTCATTGCACAATCTGGAAATGCAGTCAAGCAGAAAACATAGTGTTTCTCTGCACTTTTGTGACAATGTTCCCCTAAGACAATATTTGAGAATGCCATGACATGCAATTTATTTCCAGTCATGTGATTTTAAGCTCCCAGGTTTGCTGATAAATGATGAAGGTTTAACACCGAATCCAAGAGGAACACGAATGCTGCTAGCTCGGTGATCTGCTGTCTTAACTTCATCAACTGTTAGAACGTATGGCAAAGTACGTACTTCAGGTTTAGATTTCTTACTTGCTGAAGACAGTGTTGTTTCATCAGTTGCCTTTCTCTTGGCCTTACTTCGATCTGTAAGAGTTTTTCCATTATTTGATCTCTCTGAATGTTCACGATCACAAGACGCTTGACTTAAATCTAGTCTACCATATGCCTGTTTAGCAGCGATGATTTTTTTCAAATCAACATTCCTTTAAGTTAAAAGGTTCATAATATTTTGAGTAACATCCTTTGTGTGACAAGCATCAAGATGGGTTTCCTGAAGCCTGTCATGCGCTGATAGTTTTTCTAAAGCATATGCTCCCTTATAACCCGTAGCTGATGCAATTATGGTTGCATTTACTTTGACATGGGAGCTGTCATAAGCTTGACAAACTGACTTTTCTTTATGTGTACATCGCGTCGTTGGTTGGTTGGAAATATCGATCTGTTTTTCTAGAAAATTAGTTTCATCTTTTCTGATCGTATCATCTTCAGACAAATATGCTTTATTTGACAAATATATCACTTTGCTTAGATGTGAGCAATGTTTCCCCCTGACAATAAATACTGATAAAGGTGATCCTTTGAGAGCAACAAACACAATTAAGTGAATAAAGCAGCAGACTCGGTTTTATTGAGTCTGTTCATGAGAAGTAATGAAAGAAGCAACACTTCTCACGCCCCCTAGCACCGGCTTAAGCGTTATTCTACTTCAAAGCCACCTATATTGGGCTCGCTGGTCCCAAAGGACCAGTAAAAAATAACACTACTGATTCGTAAAACACCAATGACACCCAGACAGGCCACCACTTCCAACACTTTGGACAATCCAGAACGAACAAGAGAACTTTTATCTTCACATCTACAGGGGCTCTTTGATACTGGTCAACCAAACTACACTCTTGACAACTACAGCATTTCATCTACCATTATTTCTATATAAGGAACCATCTTTGCTGCTTCTGAACAACCACTTCCTGGCACAATTCCTACAAGCATGATGTTTCCAAATGCGTTACGAACATGTCTTGGTATGTGCCTGTACCAGTTTGGCAAAATTTTGTTCCCCAAATAATCGTGCAATCCTTGGTCCAATTGGCAAATAGACAAAGTGCTTCTTCTTATCAGATTTGCAAACAGGACATATATCTAGATCCTTAAACTCATTGCGGTATGCTACACAGTCATTTGTGCACATTAAGTAAATTTTCTTTTTTACAACATACGGTTCTATCATCCTCCTAGCTGCACTGTATGAAGTTGGCAAATTAAATGAATTACTATCACAATCTGTCGATTTCAAAATATTTTGCAACTGCAGATTATCAGAGAAGGCTGTTTTACTCATAGATGGGTGTGATGTAAATAAATTAAAATTCAACGCCAGCCACTGAAGTACTGTTACATCAGAATTGGGAACTTTCTATATAGCTATCCCATCAGAATAAATTGAATTGTCATATGAACACTGCACATCCTGTTGGAGGGGAAGGCAGAGGGCTGAGAAGGTTCTAGGCCCGTTCTCTATATTTTATCTCGATGTACATGGAGGATGAGCCTGGCATGTTCATTCCTGTTAGGCGCCATATAACCTTTCATGTGTTGGTGCGCCTTAAAACCCCATTTCAATTCATGTATCAGTTCTCTTATCACCAAAATTAAAACATTTCGTATTCATCTTTGAGATAGGTGTTCTTATCATGCTTATTGAAGTCGATTTTTAAATAAAACATTTAATCATTAAATTATTATTGAGATGGGAACATGTCCGGGCACATACCTTACAACATTTGCCACTTCAACTGCTGGTTCTGTTTCATCTTCCACAGGAAGATTGTATTTGTTTGTAACAACTTCACAGGTGACATTGAACGTTCATCTACGCCATAGTGATGTACGTGTTTTGATAACAACCTGTCGTTAGTCTCGACAGGAAAACAGCTGGATTTGCACATGCTGCAATGACATTCTTCTTGTGGACATCATATTTTAACGGTGAAATGTTGTCGGCACCATATCTTCTTAAATGTTCCAATATTACCTGACTGTCCACAGAAGTCAAGGAATAATAACATATGCGACAATGACATCTTTTTTTCGTTCGCGGCTGCTGTTCGTTTTTCCTATTCGTAATCCGGGTATCCGAACAAGGCTTTTTACAGACTGCTCCACAGCCATCAAATAAAAAATGCTTGTTTGAGTTCGAAAAACGGTGATGCAATCTAGCTTTTGATTTTGGGTGAATTTGATTGGCTGACTGTATGTAAAGAATGAAAAAATTCATGCGCAGTGAGTGTCGAAGTTTAAAATGGCAAAAGTGGGAGAACTTTTGAGCGTAGAAGGCAAAAAAGCTATGGACGGTAAAGTATTCATAAGGCCAGCTTTTTTTTATTAATTGATTTACGGATTTTTTTTCTAAAAGAGGAGGGAAAAAAATAAAAATAAAATTAAGATGGTGACCAAAAAATGCCATTTTAATATGTTACTGTAGTATTTCATAACTCGACAAAACATAAAAATAACATTCAATTCTTAAATTTTTAACCAACGTTATTTCACAGTTTAAATTAGCACTTTCATACATCCAAAAATCATTGTTTTTGCTTCTTTGTTTTTTTAGCATTCCGTGTGGATGATTTTAAGGCTCTGTTGAAGCAGGAGAGGCAGATAGGTCTCACAATACTGAAAGTTTCTCTCAGTTGCCTGACTTCATATTTTTTTTTTTTTAATTATTTTTTTTTGGTTTCGGCAAAACTTGCAGTCGACGGGTCCGTAAATCTAAAAATCAAAAAACTCTGGCCTAACTTTAATCATCATTAAGAACACAAACACTTTGTTTATGACATCTAAATGTGCTCGGCCTGCTCACTGATAGGCAAGTTTTTAAATGATTCTCTAACGGATACCATATTCATTCTGTAAACGTTGCACCTCGATCCAAAGATTCCGGATTTTTCTTTTCTCGAAATTTTTCTTGGAAAGACTTAGATATATTAAATCAGTTTTTTCGCCCTTCATAATTGAATTGGATTTTATAGTCGCACCAACAGCTAAGGTCATATGGCGACTTTCCAGCTTCCATTGGTGGAGGAAGACCCCAGGTGCCCCTCCGGGCAATTTTCGTGCATGGGCGGGCACCTGGGTAGAACCACCGACGTTCCTCAAGCCAGCTGGATAGCTTCCTCACATAAAGATTCCTAGGCCCCTGAGGGATCGAACCTACAGCGGTGAGGGGCAAGTGATTTCAAGTCAGAGACGTTAACCACTCGGCCACGGACGCCCCTCGCCCTTCATAAACATGGTCGATATTGGGCCCCTAATTTTCCCATATTTTGCTGTAAAATTCCCCTGAGCCAGAAATTTCCCCCCTTGTATTTTGAGAAAATAATGATTGAAAGCCATTTTTATTATTATTCATAACTTTCACATCCGGTCAACTTCCGGTAGGTCAAGATATTCAGTAGGTGAAAATAAATGGGTTTACTCAAACTTTATCCTCAATCTCTATATGAAAATATTAGACCATGATTTAATTGAACTGAATTGGATTTTATAGTCGCACCAACAGCTAAGGTCATATGGCGACTTTCCAGCTTCCATTGGTGGCGGAAGGCCCCAGGTGCCCCTCTGGGCAATTTTCGTGCACGGGCGGGCACCTGGGTAGAACCACCAACGTTCCGCAAGCCAGCTGGATAGCTTCCTCACATAAAGATTCCTAGGCCCCTGAAGGAATCGAACCTACAGCGGTGAGGGGCAAGTGATTTCAAGCAGAGACGTTAACCACTCGTCCACGGACGCCCCTAGACCATGATTTAAATTAAATGTATCCTTATTGGTGTTTTAAAATCAGACAACACCAAAAGAAGATACATAGATGGACACAAAAAAAACAAAGCTTTTAATATACTTATCAGTACAAACTACTGTGTATTTTAGGGTGCCTACAGTACAGCTCACGTGAAACCCACACTTTACTCGTTCACGCCGAGTGAGGAATACAAATCGCGTACTTACGTGGAGTTTGGATGATAAAACTACTCGGCGTGGGAATCAGCTGCGCGAAAAGCTCTCGGCGTAATTACGCCACGATACTTCGAGTAGACAAATTCCGAGTTTAACGCTGAGTCGAAACTGCACAGGTACAAGGTCCAACTTTTTCTAATTGCAGTCATTTTAATGCATAATTATTCAATAACTTTAGAAAAATCGAAGCAGCGGACTATTTTACTTTTGTTTTTGAAAAACAAATGTGGTAACATTGGAATGCCCGGATTATGTATACTGGGTCACGACAGTTATATGGCAGTTCCTATTACCGGCTTCGCAGCTAATGAACATAAACTTGAATCAGTAATTATTATACTGGAAATTATAATTATATTTCTAAATACTCGTTATTTGTAACAACTATTTGCTATTCTCCTGTTTATTATTAATACATCGATGGGTTCTTTAATCAGAAAAAAATTAATAAGAATTCTGAGTCATAAGCCCGTTGTTAGTGCCGCCTTGTACATACATGGCCAAGGATTATGGGTATTTATGTCGGTTGAAGAAGAAATGACTTTTGGACAACAGAAACGAACACAACTTGTGATTAAATGCATTAAAAGTTTGAAATACGTATTTGTTTCGAAATTTATTCATTGTATTTATCAGTCGTGTCAACTTGGCACAGAAAAGATGCACTCGGCATCTCATTTTTTGTACGTTTTGTGGCGATTGGCATTTTCAAGCGCGCTGTCGAAAAACTTCCCCCGAAAAGTTCAGACTTTTTTCCCAATAATAAATCGCCACATGCGGGCACTCATGGTTAATCTGACTAATCGGCACTCGATACGACCAAACTCGGCGATTTGATTAAAGTGTGGCTTTCGCATGAGCTCTACTGTATATGATTAAATAGCATGAAAACGGACGCTCCTGGGCTAAAGTCAGTTGAGCACCAACGATAAACACCGAGTTTACCCCCTACCAGAATGTGGAGGTCTTTTATTTTATTGATCACTGATTGGTCAAATTATTTTGATGATGTCATGTGAATGTAAATATGGATTTTCACTTTTCGCTAAAATGTTTGTTTGCTTCGATTGAAGTGCAATCAGTTTGTATGTAACGCGAGACAGGACAGCTTGATTTTCACAGGTAATAGCGAGCAATACTTTTAATCGAAGGAATACTATGATATGCTTGTTCTGTTCCGTGCAGTTCGCTGCACCAATATATTCTGCCTAACACTCATACCTTCATTATTTGATCTTTACCAAACTTACACGGTTTGAAAACCAGCCGAATCGTATTAGTAACACCGGAGTTACGGCACTTGCTGTATTTTGTCTCATGACGATGGGGCTTTCATATCGCCAGATTTTAATGAAACTTTGCAGGGATGATCAGTACCAAATCTGTTATGTATATCTTCAACACGTTCCAGTTGAATGATGTTTGGCAGAGTTATGGCCCTTTACAGGTTTTAACACGGAAACTTTGTCCAGACTTTTTTCTGAACCCCTGGCCGGATTTCAGTGAAACTTTTGCAGGGATGGTCAGTACCAGACCTGGTGGTGGATATCATCACTGTTTCGCTTGAATGATTTTTGGCTAAGTTATGTCCCTTTAAAGGTTTCATGCATTATACAAACTTTATCTGGACTATTTTTCTTGAACCCTTGGCTGGATTTCAACGAAACTTTGCAGGGATGATCAGTACCAAGCCTAGTTATGCATGTCATTGCCGTATTTTGGTTGAACAATTGTTTGGCAGTTATGGTCCTTTAATGGTTTTAATACACACATTTTGTCTGGACTAGTTCTTATAAGGCTTAAAAGAAACAAGAGGTCAATGACCTTGAAGCTCTACTGATAGGTTTTTGATAGCTAGATCACCATTCCTGTGAAGTTTCATGAAAATCCGTCAAGTAGTTTTAGAGGTGTAGTCGCTACAAGTTTTCATTATATAACTCTTTGTAAACAAAGATGGCGGCCATGTTTAACATCAAATCAAAATAATTTTTGATACGGATCAACGCCATGTCATACTGATCACTTTAGAAAAGGTCCCATATCAATATCACTTATAGTTTTCAAGAAGTAGTTGCTACAAACTTGTTTTTTAAAAATCTATTTTTAGATTTGGTGGCCATCTTGGATTTCATATCAACATGAATTTTTGCTAGGATCAACTAGACCTCATGGGCAACATTTCTGTAAAGTTTCATGAAAATCCATTTAGTAGTTTCAGAGGAGTAGTCGCTACAAAAAACCGTTTAAGGACAGACAGACGGACGGCGGACGCCGCACCACGGCATAAGCTCTGCTGATCTCTGATCAGTAGAGCTAAAAAGTGTTTGTTTCCGCTTACCCGACCGACCCTATTATTTAGCCGCCGACTCTAACTTTTTTCTTTTTTTTCCTTTTCTTTTTTTTAAAATAATAATAATAAAAGGTTGAACCCATGAACATGATGAACCTAAGTTTCTGATGGAGAAAAAAATAAAATAAAATAAAATATGCCTCCAGTGAGATTTTCCAGTGTACATTACCAAATATTGAAAAAGGGCCATAACCATGTATTATCTAGGTATTAATACCTTTCCCAGTATTTTTTATCATATTAAAAGTGTTTTTCATTAACAAAAAAAGGTCATTAATAATAAAAAAATAAAAAATAAAAAGATTTGCCTACCTACCTCCCCTATATTTTTTGAAGCCGTTAGCGGAAACAAACCTTTTTTGTTTTGCCTAAACCGCTGGCTAGATTTCAGTGAAACCTGGCAGGAATGATCACTAGTTGCGCATGTTGTTGTCGTGTTCCCCATATCAAAGACTCCATATATAGCAAGTATAGCGATACAGACCCTCTTGGGCCTCTTGTTATCTGATATTGATGAAACTTCCAAATTGCATAATTTCTCTCTTTACAGAAAATGGCATCTGCAAGGAAGACTTAAAGTCCTTGACAGAAGAAGACATAAAGGATCTCTTTCTTGTTTTCAAAGACAGAATGGTGATTCGAAAACACATTAAAGAAGAGCTAGAATGTAGCCAACCTAGCCGTAGCCAACAGGAAACTAAGAAAGTTGATTCTGGTGATTCAGTGTTTACGTATGCTGGCTTGGATTCTTCTGTATGTTCATCAGCAGATGAAAGCACTGCAACTGCATATAGCAATTGTGCACTTACAGGTGTGGATATACCTATTCCTAATCCTTCCTCACAATATGAATAAGTTCTCAGTTGATGAAATCTTGAAAAAAAAATTAAGAAGTAAAAGTAATCCTGCCCAGAAATATTTTAACAGTTTAATTCAAGATGCTGCTGTAGCAGCAAGAATATGGAAAACAGCATTGCCCTTAGCTTCAATCCCAGCAAAGAAAAAAGAGGTGTTTTTTGAAGTCTGTGAAAAAAGTATACCGGATTTAAAAAAACGGGCACAAGTAGGCCAGCGCTTGGGAGAGCATTTGCAAAACTGACGGAAGTACTTGAAGGATAAGGATATGGGAAAACGTCCATGTAAGTGCAAATCAAATGTCACTCGTGGAACTGTTCAAGACGAAATACAAAATAGTGACCTGAAGCCTGGAGGCAAAGTCATGATAACAGACGGACACAATACTGCTGGAACAGGGATTTTTTTAAATTTTAAAGATGCCATATAATTATTCAGAAATAGCATTGAAGTCGAAGATCACTGCATCATATGCTGTTGATTTACCAGAAACCACATTTGGTTCCAGCACTCTAAATGACATTCCATTAAAAACAAAAATAGTGTATTGGACAAAATATTTACAGAACAAACATACAAAAAACAATGAAAACAATCTGGACAAACATAGGCCAGTAATTATAGCTGAAAATAAGAGTCAAGGTCAAACAAATTCCAACAGAAAGTATTTTAGGATTTTTAGAATCACTGACATGTAATGAGTTCCATACAAAAACTCCTCAAGATAAAGATGGTGGGAAATGCTAAATTTTGGGGTAAAAGTTACGTTTTTAAGAGAAAATCTCCGGAAACTGGAATAATTTTATAAAAAATCATTTGAGCAAATAAGAATCATTTAATAGTGCGGAAATGCTCTTCCAAATTCATCTCTATGTAAATCAAGGTTTTATAGATGAATATGAGGCTAATAATATGAGATTTTGGGGCAAAACTTGGAAAAAATGAATAAAATCGTTGATTTCTGTAATACAGTTGGTGTTAATAGGCTATAAATTAAAAAAAATACTAAATGAGCTATAAACAATTATTATTTTACTGTTTTGCACAGGGAAAGGTACAGAGATGTCCCAGAAAAAAGTCCTTTTGAATACGACAAACTGAAATACTTTAATTTTGGGTCTAAAAATGTGTTTTTAGACCTTAAAAAAAATCGCTGAAAACAGGAATCATTTTGTAATAAGATGTTTGAACATAAACTAATCCAATGGAAGTGAATGGTGCTCAGTTATATATACAAATGTTTCATTATATCGTAAGTTAATGTGAAAGTTCACATTGTGAGATTTTGGAGCAAAATGTTGAAAAAAATGAATAAAATCGTTGATTTCTGTAATACATTCGTAGTACAGTGGCCCGTTTTATGGAACATCTTATGACGATTTTGCTCTTAAGTCAAATTATAAAATTTATTGCTATAAAAAAGTTCATAAACATGTTTTTTAACTATCTAATACATATATTGTTCATTCAATATTTACACCCTTAATTGTTTGCTTCAAATGCTTTAAAGAACATTAATGATGGTAGTTATTTTATTTTGACTTGAAACTACATTTGAAAGTGAGGAAAACTTCTTCTAAACCCATCTTCGTGTGAAACACGGAATCAAGATCGATGACGCTAATTAAATTAAAACAATTGTCCTTCATCAAAAATCACTAGAAAAGAATCACAAATAAGTATTTCAACAAATATAATTGAAGTGAAAACAAGAGGCCCAAGAGGGCCTGTGAACGCTCTACTGGCTGTTATACCATTGATGAAACGAGTCGTACTACATGGTGTCTAGAGTGTACACAAGGTTTTTCAAGTATTTGACCTAGTGACCTAGTTTTTGACCCCATGGGACCCATTTTCGAACTTGACCAAAATATAATTAAGACAACATTTCGACAAAGTTTCATCAAGATCGGGTCAGAAATTTGGTATTTGACCTAGTGACCTAGTTTTTGACCCCACATGACCCATTTTTGAACTTGACCGAGATTTTATTGAGACAAACATTCTGACAAGGTTTCATCAAGATCGGGTCAAAAATATGGCCTCTAGAGTGTACACAACACGGTTTTTCCAAAGTTTGACCTAGTGACCTAGTTTTTAAAACCATGTGACCCATTTTTGAACTTGACCAAGATATAATTAAGACAAACATTTTGACAAAGTTTCATCAAGATTGGGTCAGAAATACGGCTTCTAGAGTGTACACACGGTTTTTCAAGTATTTGACCTAGTGACCTAGTTTTTAACCCCATGTGACCCATTTTCAAACTTGACCAAGATATAATTAAGACAAACATTCTGACAAAGTTGCATCAAGCTCGGGTCAAAAATATGGCCTCTAGAGTGTACACAAGGTTTTTCCAATATTTGACCTAGTGACCTAGTAGTTGACCCCACATGACCCATTTTCGAACTTGACCGAGATTTCATTGAGACAAACAATTAAGATAAACATTCTGACAAAGTTGCATCAAGCTTGGGTCAAAAATATGGCCTCTAGAGTGTACACAAGGTTTTTCCAATATTTGACCTAGTGACCTAGTTTTTAACTTCATGTGACCCATTTTCGAACTTGATCAAGATATAATTAAGATAAACAATTTGACAAAGTTTCATCAAGATTGGGTAACAAATATGACCTCTAGAGTGTACACAAGTTTTTTCAAGTATTTGACCTAGTGACCTAGTTTTTGACCCCACATAACCCATTTTTGAACTTGACCGAGACTTCATTAAGACAAACATTCTGACAAAGTTTCATCAAGATCAGGTCAAAAATATGGCCTCTAGAGTGTACACACGTTTTTTCCAAAGTTTGACCTAGTGACCTAGTTTTTAACACCATGTGACCCATTTTTGAACTTGACCAAGATATAATTAAGACAAACATTTTGACAAAGTTTCATCAAGATTGGGTCAGAAATACGGCTTCTAGAGTGTACACAAGGTTTTTCAAGTATTTGACCTAGTGACCTAGTTTTTAACCCCATGTGACCCATTTTCAAACTTGACCAAGATATAATTAAGACAAACATTCTGACAAAGTTGCATCAAGCTTGGGTCAAAAATATGGCCTTTAGAGTGTACACAAGGTTTTTCCAATATTTGACCTAGTGACCTAGTTTTTGACCCCACATGACCCATTTTCGAACTTGACCGAGATTTCATTGAGACAAACATTCTGACAAAGTTTCATGATGATTGCATCAGAAATGTGGCCTCTAGAGTGTACACAAGCAAAAGTTAACGGACGGACGGACGACGGACGGACGGACGACGGACGACGGAAGACGGACAACACACCATCCCATAAGCTCTGCTGGCCCTTGGCCAGTAGAGCTAAAAATGGTGTATAAAACGTACATTAAGGTACATATGTTTGATAATATCAGAACTTCAGAAGTGAATAAGATGCTCAAATTGCGAGGTCAGGGTCAAAACGTGGAACAGAAAAGGAGAAAAAACACCAATGTTTTTGTGATACAATCAAATAACTGGGCTTTAATAATGAAGTATGTATGAACTAAAAGAGACATTTGTAAAAAAATACTCGGTCTACTTTTGGAATCACACCTATGTGTTTCGATGAAAACTTAACATTGTGTTATCCGGAAGTCAACGGGACAGAAAATAGTTCACGGTTGCTGTATTCTAAACAGTATGGCCGTTAGCCACACATGTAAAATGTAAGATCTGCATTGCATGTTTGTTATTACAATAAAGATGAAGGTTATATCAGCGATTCCATGTAAATAAAATAAATATAGATCTATCGGCCAAATGACATTGTAAAACTGATGATAATGTAATCTGCTGGGGTCTAGGGCGCCGCCATATTGGTATGACATAGCCAGTATGGATTTCTTCTACATAAATTCAAAATATGATTCTATGGAATTTATCGAGCTGTTGCGAATGCTAAGAGATCATTTCTAACGGTTTCCCACAAAGCAATGAGCAATGATGTGTCAGTATCCAAGGGTATGATGAACGGAAATGCTTTTTTTTTTGCGAACAATGCAATTTTCATCAACATTCGCTGAAAACCAGAATCGTTTTTAAAATCGTTTTAGCTTAAACAAAAAATACAATGATGTCACAAAATGTTTCACTAGTCAATGTACATAATTATATCAAAGTTTTTCATTGTATTTGAAATTAAGAAGAATGCTCAAACCGTGATTTATTTTGACGACTTGCTTAACAATTGCACAGAATCATCCTTTTCATACACGAAGTACTTGGTTATAAACTAAAAAAGTGTAGAAAGATCATTTTCTTGTATCAGTTTGTCGCATTATAAGTGTTGCGCATGTGCACTACTGTGTCAGAAATCAGTCCACACATATACGAGGCTTTATGATTTGGGTGGGAAAAAAAGCAAAATATACATGAACCGATTTTCAAAAATCATTTGAGCAGTATAAACAATATTTTGGAAGTTATGAAATTTTGCCTTATATATGTACTAGCCCAGTTTCATTATTTCCAGATTGAATTAGATACTCACACTACGGACATGTTGAAAACAAGTATACTCAAACATTGATAATTTTTGTAATTGATAGGGATAGTGGACTAGAAGATTTTTACTTTTTTTGTAATGGATAAAAGGATGCATGTTGGAATAATTAAATGTCCTAACCCCTGTGATGTTATGAAGTGTTTTGTTATGCGTAAAATATAATTTTCAATTCAGTAGAACAGTAATTGAGTGTATCACTAATTTGCACGTCACAGATGCTATTTGTATAACCCTAAAATGAAATGAGGTTAACACTCATATTAGGTTACATTGGAAATGCAATTTTAGATGGAGATGCCATGAAATGTGAAGGTTCCCATCAGACATGCCTCCACAAAGGAGCGAACGCATGCGGGGCAGAGTATTTGAGATGTAGGATGAAGTTTCCCATCATGCATGCCTCGGGAGCGAACCAACTGGGGCAGAGGCCTGTGGCTCCAAAGCCATGGCCATATCCACTGGGTTAGCGAGGCCTCATGTTTGTAACCAAGCTTGTATACATATGTAAATGCATGTATATAGCTTTTTATAGGCGTTTAGTCCAAAACACAAATTTTATATTAACGTACAAAGTTATTTTGGAAAAAATAATACTAGTGATGTATATGCATGTTTTACAAGTGTAGTAATATTAGTGCTACAGCTGAAACCACCAGTTGTGTAAAGTTTGTACCAAACATTTTCGTACAAGGGATGTCTGATAGTTAGATAAATCTATTGATTATCCCACTAGTAACACACTAGTTTTCCATCACAATCATCATCTTTTAAATAACATATATACCTTGGTGTTTTCAACAAATAATTGCTTCTCGGAAGTGTGGGCATTGCATGTTAATGAAAGGTTATATACATTATGAACAACCAAAACAATGTAATCAGAGTGTACATTTATAGCACTGAATGTGTAACAGGTTTTTGTAGAAAGCATGGAATCTCATGTATGCAGTGCCAAAATGTAAGCTCTATGAATTCTATAGAAATTAAGATTCATTTAAATTAAACCTAAACAAGCAATAATATTAGGTGATGTGAACTAAAGCTCCTCCATATTGCGCAAAATTTCAAAATTGAATTTCATACAGTTACTTTGAACGTGTTTTTAAAACTTATCACACAGTTTCCGGTAATCTTTTTCATTAAAATTTAATTTGTAATATATATATAATTATCACACCTAAAGATAAAACATATTGCACCATTTTAATATAAGTTACCATATATGCTATTTAAATGATTATAAACCCTGTTGTAATGATTGCTTGAACAATATTTCCACCACATATTCAATGAAGTGTATACAATATGTGTATCAAAAGGTTATAAATACATATGTATGTAATTACATCATGTTTTTCCTTCATTATTTTATATATAAAATTTCCAAATGATGTAAACATGATCATGGTCGTAACCATTGTAACTAGACATTTATTCAACGGACCTTTTGTTTGCTACAGACCTTAAAATTGAGCATCTAACTAAATGTCTGATACTATAAAACATTTGAATATATGCATACATAGGATAATATCACTTCGAGTAGATTTTGTATATTCAAATACATCTTAACAATGATTCCAGTTTACAACATTTTTTTATGAAAAAACATTTTGCCACCCGAACATAATGCATTTTTTCAACAGTATACGCCTGATGACTTTTTTGGGGCACATCCTTGCATCTTGCTCTATGGAAAACCATTACAGATTATCATTTTATAATTCATTTCCCTACTTCTTTAGCTTAAAGGCCTGTACTCTGACTGTATTACAGAAATCAACGATTTTATTAATTTTTTCAACATTTTGCCCCAAAATCTCACAATGTGAAAGTTCACATTAACTTACGATACAATGAAATATTTGTATATATAATTGTGCACCATTTTATCACTTCCATTAGATAAGTTTATGTTCACACATCTTATTACAAAATGATTCCTCTTTTTAGCGATTTTTTATGAAAAACACATTTTTAGACCCAAAAATAAAGTGATTTATATCGTCGTATGCTAAAGGACTTTTTTCTGGCACATCTCTGTACCTTTCTCTGTGCAAAACAGTAAAAACTAAGTTTTTACAACTCATTTAGTATTTTTTTTAATTTATAGCCCAGTAACACTAAATGTATTACAGAAATCAACGATTTTATTCATTTTTTCCAAGTTTTGCCCCAAAATCTCATATTATTAACCCAATATCCATCTATAAAACCTTGATTTACATGGAGATGTATTTGAAAGAGCATTTCCGCACTGTTAGACAATTCTAATTTGCTCAAATGATTTTTTATAAAATTATTCCAGTTTCCGGAGATTTTCTCTTAAAAACGCAACTTTTACCCCAAAATTTAGCATTTCCCACCATCTTTATCTTGAGGAGTTTTTTTCTGGAACTCGTTACATGTCAGTGATTCTAAAAATCCTAAAATACTTTCTGTTGTAATTTGTTTGACGTTAAAACCTATAATTACTAGACTAACAAGCTTCAGAATCTGTTCCATGTTCTAACCAACAGAAGACAATAAGTGTAAAACAACACAAAACAGTTAGTGAAAAAAGTGCCAAAAACACTGAAAGTAATCTGGACAAACATCTTTCAGAATCTGTTGTAATAAAGAGAAGACGATGAGTGTAAAACAACGCAAAACAGTTAGTGAAAAAAATGCCAAAAACAATGAAAACAATCTGGACAAACATCCTTCAGAATCTGTTCCATGTTCTAATCAGCAGAAGACGATGAGTGTAAAACAACACAAAACAGTTAGTGAAAAAAGTGCTAAAAACAGTGAAAGTAAGCTGGACAAACATCCTTCAGAATCTGTTCTATCTTCTAATCAACAGGGAGACACTCCTAAGAGGGGTGCAGATAAGACGAGTACTAGCTATGGTGTAACAAAACGTAAAGCAGTTTCTGATCACAGTGCCGCCTCTGATGCAGGTACTGTTGAAAAAAACTAGGCCCAAAAGTATAGTTTTAATAGAATGGGATAATGGTTATCTTTTTTGTGGGGTAACAATAACTTTTGACCACCGCGACACAATCACTGCGATTAGCCGTGATCCGTACTGATTCGCACACCGCGTAACCCGGTGTGAAATCACAGGCCATCGCCGCGATTTACCTTCATTATTAATGTACATTTAAAGCATAATTATTCAATAATTATTAAAAAATTGAAGCAGATGACAATTTTAGTTTTGTTTTGGGAAAATTCAAATGCCCGGATAATGTATACTGGGTCACGATAGTTATATGGCGGTTCCTATTACCGACTTTGCGGTGACTTAACATAAAATTCTATTTAGTAATTCTTACACTGGAAATTAGAATTATATTTTAAATTGATCGTTATTTGTAAATAATTTTACTATTCTGCTGTTGTATTTTTTAGTCAGAAATAATCAAAATTGTTAAGAATTCCGAATCATAAACCCGTTATTAGTGCCGCCTTGTTAATAGGTACTCACATCGCAAAGGATTATGGGTAGCCAATTTATGTCCGTTGAAAAGAAATGCGACTTTCGGACAACAAAAACGAAAAACACGTGTTAATAAATGCATTAAAAGTTCAAAATCGTATTGCTTTGGAAATTTATTCATTGTATTTATCAATTTTATTACATTTTTTATTTATCCCTGCTCTAATTTTTCTCGCGTTTCCCCGCAAACCTATCACAGAGAATCGCGGTGATTGCTTTCTTTCGAAACTGGATTTTGCAATCGCGGCCATTTTTACGGTTGCGGGGAATCCCCGCGAAATTTCGGGTGACAATCTGCGGTAAGATCGCGAGGATTTGTGACTTTAATTTAAACAAGAGGCCCAAGAGGGCCTGTGGGCTCTACTGGCTCAAGATAAAGTTTATGTATAAGGGGCCATAAGTCTTTCAAAAATAATTCAACCAGAACATGGCAATGATAGGTGCAACTAGTCTTAGTACTGATCATTCTCGCCAAGATTCGCTGAAATCTGGCAAAGAGTTCAGAAGAGACTAATCTGGACAAAGTTTGTGTATTAAAACATTTAAAGGGTCACAACTCTGCCAAAAATCATTCACCCGAAATATGGAGATGATATGCACAAATAAACTTGATACTGATCATCCTTGTCAAGTTTCGTCTATATCCAGCCAGGGATTCAGGAGAACTAGCCTGAAAAAAATTGTGGTATCATTAAAGGGCCATAACTCTGCCAAATATCTGTAAACCGGAACGTGACAATGACATGCACAACTAGGCTTGGTGCTGATCATCCCTGCAAAGTTTCATTGAAATCTGGCGAGGGGTTCAGGAGAAGTAGATCAGACAAAGTTTGTGTATTAAAACCTTTAAAGGGACATAATTCTGCCAAAAAAAATCATTTAACCGGAATACGCCAATGATTTGCAAAACTAGATATGGAATTGATCATCCCTAAAAAGCTTCGTTTAAATCCAGCCAGAGGTTCAGGAGAACTAGTCAGAACAAAGTTTGTGTATTAAAACCTTTAAAGGGCCCTAACTCTGCCATTCAAGCGGAACACGTCGATGATGTGCACAACTAGATAAAGAATCGATCATCCCTAAAAAGTTTCGTTTAATCCGGCCAGGGATTCAGGAGAACTAGTAAGAACAAAGTTTGTGTATTAAAATCTTTAAAGGGCTATAACTCTGCCAAAATCATTCAACTGGAACACGGTGACTATGTACAACTAGGCTTGGTACTGATCATCCCTGCAAAGTTTCAATGAAATCCGGCCAAATGAAGGCCCTTTCGTCTTAATGAGGCCACGATATAGCATATTTCAGAAAATCAAGGGCCATGACTTCGATGTAAATGGTCCAATCTGGATGGTTTTTTCGAACTCGTCCAAGCTTTCATCGATATTAACAATCTGGTAAAGTTTCTTAAAGATCGGATGAAAGATGAGGCCCTATCGTCTTAACGAGGCAAAATATAGGATTTTTAACTAAATCAAGAGCCATAACTCCACTATTACTGGTCCGATCTGGTTGTTTTTCGAACTTGACCGAGCTTTCATTGATATGAACAATCTCGTAAAGTTTCATAAAGATCGCATGAAAAATGATGGCTCTATAATCTTAACGAGGCAAAATATAGCATTTTTAACAAAATCCAAGGGCCATAACTCATCCGTTACTGGTCCGATCTGGCTGGTTTTCGAAATTGCCTCAGCTGTCATTGATATAAACAATCAGGTAAAGTTTTGTAAACATCAAATGAAAGATGAAGGCCCTATCGAATTAACGAGGCAAAATATAGCACTTTTAACTAAATCAAGGGCAATAACTCCACTGTTAATGGTCCGATCTAGCTGGTTTTTAAACATGTCCGAGCTTTCATTGATATTAACAATCTGTGCAAGTTTGGTAAAGATCAAATACTAAATGAAGGTGCTAGGGTGTTCACAAGGATTAATATGGCATTTTTCAGCAAAACAAGGGTCATAACTCCGTTGAAATTATATCGATCTTGCCGGTTTTCAAACTTGTTAAAGTTTTCATTGATATAAAGGCACTGGCAAAGTTAAGTAAAGATCCGATTAATAATGAAGGCCCTAGAGTGTTCACAAGGCAGAAAATAGCATTTTCCAGAAAAACAAGGGCCATAACTCCGGTGTTACTGATCTGATTTACATGGTTTTCAACTTGTTCGAGCTTTCATTGATATTAACAATCTGTGGAAGTTTGGTATAGATCAAATAATAAATGAAGGTACTAGAGTGTTCACAAGGTAGAAAATGCCATTTTTCAGAAAAACAAGGGCCACAACTCCGGTGTTACTGACCCAATTCAGCCGATTTTCGAACTTGTCCAAGCTATAATTCGTATTAACAATCTTTGCAAGTTTGGTAACGATCAAATAATAAATGAAGGTGCTAGAGCGTTCACAAAGCAGAAAACAGCAATTTCCAGAAAAATCAAGGGCCATAACTCCTGTGTTACTAACCCGATTTGGCTGGTTTTCAAACTTATTCGAGCCTTCATATATATAAACAATCTGTGCAAGTTTGGTAAAGATCAAATAATAAATGAAGGTGCTAGAGAGTTCACAAGGCTTAATATGGCATTTTTCAGCAAAACAAGGGCCATAACTCCGGTGAAATTATTCCGAACTGGCTGGTTTTCGAACTTGTCCGAGCTTTCATTGATATTAACAACCTGTTAAAGTTTGGTAAAGATCGAATGAAAAATGAAGGCCCTATGGTGGTAACAAGACAAAAGTTAACGACGGCCGGCCGGACGACGGACAACTCGTCATCCCATAAGCTTCGGCCAGTAGAGCTAACAAGGGCCATAACTCCGGTGAAATTATTCCGATATGGCTGGTTTTCGAGACTGTCCGAGCTTTCATTGATATTAACAATCTGTGCAAGTTTGGTAAAGATCAAATAATAAATGAAGGTGCTAGAGTGTTCACAAGGCAGAAAATGCCATTTTTTTAGAAAAAAACAAGGGCCATAACTCTGGTGTTACTGACCCAATTCATCTGATTTTCGAACTTGTTCAAGCTATAATTGGTATTAACAATCTGTGCAAGTTTGGTAACGATCAAGTAATAAATGAAGGTGCTAGAGCGTTCAAAAGGCAGAAAAAAAAAAATTCAGAAAAAACAAGGGCCATAACTCCGGTGTTACTGATCCGATTTGGCTGGTTTTCGTACTTGTCTGAGCTTTCATTGATATTAACAAACTGTGCAAGTTTGGTAAAGATCAAATAATAAATGAAGGTGCTAGAGCGTTCACAAGGCAGAAAATAGCAATTTTCAAAAAAAACAAGGGCCATAACTCCGGTGTTACTGATCCGATGTGGCTGGTTTTCGAACTTGTCCGAGCTTTTATTGATATTAACAATCTGTGCAAGTTTGGTAAAGATCAAATAATAAATGAAGGTGCTAGAGTGTTCACAAGGCTTAATATGGCATTTTGTAGCAAACCAAGGGCCACAACTCCTGTGAAATTATTCCGATCTGGCTGGTTTTCGAACTTGTCCGAGTTTTCATTGATATTAACAACCTGTTAAAGTTTGGTAAAGATCGGATGAAAAATGAAGGCCCTATTGTGGTAACAAGACAAAAGTTAACGACGGACGACGGACAGTAGAGCTAAAAACGGCTGCGGGCATGCTGCGAAAAAGTCGTTATCCGCGTGCACCAACTGTACTTAACGCCATTAAAAGTGCAAATTTTTTTAGTTTGTTAATTAATGTTGTTAATTAAAATGTCTCCAAGATCAATTGCATAATTCTGATTTTATTTCTTTCAATATATGAATTGATTGGTCACCAGATTTATAGTTAATGTGGATAATTTCTAACATGTACTAACATGTAATAACACTACAATCGATCTTGGAAATACACAAAATAAAAAAACTTGCACTTTTAATGGCATTAAGTATATTTAAACATACAATAAGAATAAAAAAGTTTGTTTTTGTTTAATTATATATATGCAAGCAGGTTTAAAGTCGAAATGATTCTGGATTTAATGCGTGATAAAAACTTTCAGATTTGTTTTTTGTCTCTTTAATGAAAACTTTGACAGTTGTTTGAACCAATTGCAAGTAGATTGCACCATAAATTATGATCTAGTAAAAAATATTCTGACCATGACCCATATCATTACAGCCAATAGAGAAATATATGGGTCCTCTTGTTATATGTATATATCCGTCTATAACTATTTGAAAAGTTCGAAAGAGTTTTAACTCAAGTTAATTTGAAACCACTAAAAAAAATGTTTTCTTCATATTTCTTAATAAAGATATTTTATACTCAAAAATGTAAATGTTATTTATGTATTCTGCACTTTTATTAAACCGCACAGCTCAAATGTGGGGTATTGAGATCACTTTGTCTGTTGTCTTTAAAATTAAACCGCACAGCTCAAATGTGGGGTATTGTGATCATTTTGTCTGTTGTCTTTAAAAAAATAAAATTGTTACCATAAGTACAGAAAATGTATGTACATGTTTGTACAGTACTGTAAATATGTACCTCCATTGTTCATTATATTCCCGCTTTTAAATCCCCCGCTAATGTCGCATCGCCTCATGGACACATGCGACCAATAACTTGAATATTTATCATCCATCTTCATAAAACTTTTAAGACAATGTTTATGGCCATATTTAGGCCAAGTCAGATCGCACCTATGCTGCCAGAGTAACGAACCTTAGCTTTTTGAAAATTGAAGTTTTTTGTGGTTTCTGACCAAATCTTGAATATTTATAATCTGATATTGAAGCTTTAAAACATTTTTTGTAATATCTAGGCAAAGTTTGATAACCAGCTCCTGGGTTATGGCCCTTGGATTCTTTCCAACAAATAACTTAGACTATATATAATCCGATCTCGATGTAACTTTAGGACAATATTATTGCCATAATATCTATACCAAGTTCGATAACCAGCCAGATTGCACCTATACTGCAAGAGTTTTGGCCCTTGGAGTAAGGTAATTCATCACCTTGAGTGATAGTTTTAGTTCACTGATTGCAATTTAAGAAGTTGTACATCCAATTTTGATTTGCCTCCATTTAGTATAAGCAGGACCATGTTCACTATAGGGATCAAAGGAAGGATTTTGTCCAGCGGCATCTAAATCTGTCAGGGTTACTTTCAAATAGGATATAATTATATGTATTTAACTGTTCTATAATTACAGAGAATATGGTAGCTAGGCAACACCTGGCCTGTCTATGTACCTTAAAAAGCTTGTGTATTGTGCAAGTAATAATGGCCATTACCTGTTTTCAAAACAACAGTATTTAAATTAATGGGCACTTATTTTGAAAGTAATGGCCATTATTCACAGAGTTTTCTTAGTAATGACCATTATTAGCAGTCTAGTAATGTCCATTAATTATGCCACTCCATGGCCATTATTTTTGTACTAACCCATTTAAAAGCATTCCAAGATTTTAATGGGGCCATGAGTTATGGCACTTTCACATTAATATTGTAATTTTTAATGGGTGTAAATAATGGCCATCATTTTCCCTCAAATCTTTTTATGGGCATTATTTGTATTTGGTTGTGCCATTATTTTCAGTAATTGGCATTAACTGGCTGGATGCCATTAATATTACAGCCATTAAAAATCCCATAAATAATGGGGTCCTTTAATATTCAGTAATGCCCATTATTATTTAAATAATGGGCATTAACTTGGCGTGTGCCATTTATTTTTCAGCCATTAAAAGTGCCATAAATAATGGGGTCCCTTATATGAAATATATATAGTAACAACTTCCATTAAAACTACATTTTTAATGGGAAGTTTAATGGCATTGTAGTCATGGGTAAGTAGTGGCCATTTAATGGGCGTCGTTACCAGTAATGTTACATCATGGAAGTGAAACATAACACTATTCTATGTTTTCTGTAATCCACTGCGCACTGGTGTATAACTATGCAAATAATTACCGAATACACAGCAAAAGTGGAAAATATTTAGGTAAGCCAAATGATTTGCCTGGAATGTCATGTGATACATTCAGAGTTAAAAGTTTTTTCTTTCATGTAAACAATAATACAGTCCTATGCATTACTGTATGGAAACAGCTCTCAGTGAGCCAATGCTCATCTAATTTCACTGATTAGCTATAATAGCAATGAAACCATTAATCTTATCAAGGACATCCTAGTTGACCACATGTGGTCCATTAGGTCAGTGCAGAGGTTTTTTAAACAGATGTGAACTGTTCTGTTATTTACGAATCTGTTTGCATGTTTGTATCATTTATACAAATACATGGGTACATTTCAAAATGTGTATATATTAAATGTAGAATACTACATGCATATGCCATTTCTACAGATAAGACGTGTATCTGCGTAATTACACTTATCATATATATACGCATTTTTGGCCCGCAATATGCACACAATTACCGTACAATAAAGCTCTCGAGAAATGAGCCGTATTCGAAATGCGGTCCAATACACCAAATTGAGGTCATGTGACCGGGCCGAAAATGCATATCCATATTGGCCCGGTCAACTGACAGTTATTGGCCCGGTCACCTGACCGGGCCAATAACCGGTTACATGATCGTTACGAGTATTGGCGATTGCTTTCTATAGAATTGCTTTTGTTTTACCCTTAATAACACTATATTAAGGGAAAAAATGGAACGGTACCGGCTTCCGACCTTCCACCTGGCTGCGCCCCTGATTTTCTTTCCTGTTTACGATGACGTAACGAATGTTACATGACGTCACCTTTTTAAACCATAACGTCACAACGAATGTAAATAAACAGCGGATTTAAACAGATACTCAGTAAAGGTAAACACTTTATCTTAATATTACAATCGTAATGCTTGATTATGTGTACAGTATGTCATATTATTTTAAAAAGCTTAATCAATAAGAATAACCGATATTTAAACATTTTTCCGCTGGTTAAATGGTGCACTCTGACGAGTATCTGGAAAAAAGTTTTCTGTCGGGGTTTGCAGTGCCTAAAAGCAGCTTGACCACTCCAATAGAAACATTTTTTTTTAGAAAACGTAAAAATCTAGGCCTCTATTTGGAAATGTGTGATTTGGCTCATCGGTTCAACTGAAATTAATTCAATTCACATTATAGGGCCTATATATGATAAAATTAACATCGTAACGGTTTAATATAGAGAAAATGTGTATATATATGAGAAAATGCATATATATATATGATAAAAAGATTAAAACATGGGTGATGCGTTATTGCCCGAAAGCAGAGGTACTTTAAACAGATGTGAACTGGTCTGTTATTTACGAATCTGCTTCGGGCCGATATTGGGGTCTCGGGCCGATATGACGGGCAATAACGCATCACCTATGTATTAATCTCTAAATATTTTTTCATCAAAAACGAATTTAAAAATCGTCATTAAAGTATTGAGAACCAAATACCCGCGTACAAACTAATGACTTCAATAGAAAAATAGAGTGTACCCAATCATACTCAATACTAATTGAAGTTTGAGGTATTGAATGACAATCAAGTATCTCCAGCAATTACTAGTCAATGCTTCAAAAAGTCGGCTGTTTGACACAAATTAATGCCATTTAAAAAAGACTGATAGCTATAATGCATATATATAAGCGAAGGGAAATACGTTATGTTTTATATTAATGACAGAGAGTATTTAGAGAGTAAACATTTTACATTAATGTCTTTTTCAAAACTTGTTTTAAGAATATGCATTAGGATTAAAATGTAAATTCGCAATACAATTTTTTTCACGCGTACTATACGCATTGTGATGAAAGCTTATCTGGAGCACTGCATACAAGAGGTGTTCAACTTATAATTGAACACTTGTGTTTAAGATGTTATTTAATTTATATCATAAACAAGAGGTCAATGACTTTGAAGCTCTACTGATAGGTTTTTGATACCTAGATCAGCATTCCTGTGAAGTTTCATGAAAATCCGTCAAGTTGTTCCATAGGAGTAGTCGCTACAAGTTTTCATTATATAATTATCATACATGTGATATTTCAGAACCTCAGTCTGGGAGTTTAGTGATTTTTTTAAGGGAAATTTCAGATATACCAAATATAGAGTATGTTAACATGGGGATGGTAACTGCAACAGGGGAAGTTTCTCCATTTATTGGCAAAATT
The DNA here is from genome assembly GCA_037043455.1 of Cyrtodaria siliqua. Lineage (NCBI taxonomy): Eukaryota > Metazoa > Mollusca > Bivalvia > Adapedonta > Hiatellidae > Cyrtodaria > Cyrtodaria siliqua. Next base: position 179,346 of record JAWPHD010002406.1, read on the forward strand.
AATGTCAATATTACAATAGGTACACAAACGTTTAACCATGATGTTCTATTAGCGAACATTCAAAATGATGGTATTATAGGCATAGATTTACTAAATACTAGTAAATGCGATATTATGCTTAGTAAGAAATGTCTTAGATTGAACGGTGAAAATATACCATGTTTTATTAAGGATGGGAATAAATATCCTTCTTGCTGCAGAATTACAGTTACGGACACTATTGTCATACCCCACGAGACGGAAGTAATTATTCCGGGGAAACCTGTTGACCTTATTAGGGAAACTATTGGTCTTATAGAACCAAATCCCAGTTTCGTAGAAAAAAGTGGGCAATAAGTGGCAAAAGCATTGATAGACCTAACCAGAGGTGAAATACCAATAAGGGTGGCAAACTTAACCAAACAGCCGTATACCCTATATCGAAATACAATAGCTGCTACCTATACATATGTGGAATTGCCCGAAATTAAAAATGTAAAATCAGTACGCACAAATATACCGGAATCTGACAACAGTACCGAAATTCCATCCCATTTAATAGGATTATAGGAAAAAGCCACCAAACACTTATTAGCAAAGCAAAGAAATGATTTCAAACAGATGTTACTTATAGGATATGTTGTCTGCTGTTTAATTTAGTCTTTTGACTGTTACTTGTGATATGCAGGCTTCATAACCGCTGCTCCCAACTAAATTCCATTATGTGTATTTCGCTCTTCGGGGCATTTCATTTTATTAGATACTGAGACCATACGCCGTACGACATGGGGAAGCACTAAACTCCATGTCCACCGCCATATGCATGCCATCTTCGGGGTGGTTAATATTTTGTACTATTGATTTTATTAATATTGAGTTCTGCTCAACCCGGGGCTAGAGGGTGTGAGCGGTAGCTAGCATATTTCATTACCGCTCATGAACAGTCTCAATCAAACCAAGACTGCAATATTTCGTAGGTGTCGTTTTCGGCCGTTTCCAAAGGTTCATTATCATACTCTTTTTTTAAACTTGGAAATCTTTTCTCAAAATATGATGATGATTTGGGTCGAACACATTTGGTCGAGCACACAATCAGCCTATAAAACAAATGCCATATCGTGTTCCATCAGCTAAACGCTTAGCCGCTGAGAGGAAATCAATCATGAATATGAGAGACTAGGGTATTATATAACCCACGCATAGCCCCTGGAGAAGTCCAGTAGTTATGAGTTCCACAAGGTTTTGCTGCGATTTCAGAAAGTTAAACGATTGTACAATAAAAGACAGTCAACCATAATTGATGACACGTTGGAAGCACTATCTGGTTCAGCCTGGTTCAGTACGCTGGACTTAAAATCCGGGTTCTGGTATGGCAGAAAAAGACCGCCCCAAAACTGCATTTTCAATACATGGCAGTGGTCTCTGGCAATTTACCGCCATGCCCTTTGGCCTATGCAATGCCCCTGCAACATTTGAAAGGTTGATGGAAAGGGTTCTGTCGTGTTTAACCTGGACACTATGCTTAGTATATCTAGATGATATAGTAGTGTTTTCAAAATCATTTGAAGAATACATGGTAAATCTGGAACTAGTTTTTACTAGGTTAAGTGAGTCTAACCTTAAACTGAGTCCTAAAAAGTGTAACTTATTACAAAAAGAAGTTGCATTTTTAGATCACGTTGTCAGTGAGACAGGTGTAGCGACAGATCCAAAGAAAATAGCCGATGTCAAAAATTGGCCCAACCAAAAGGTGTTAGAGGCTAGTAGCTTTTTAGGTTTATGCTCCTACTATAGACGGTTTGTGCTCAAATTTGCAACCATTGCCAAACCGTTACATAAATTAACGGGAAAAGGTGCAAAGTTTGTTCTGACACCCGAGTGTGATATTGCTTTTCAAGCATTAAAAGACGCTCTTATTGGTGCTCCAATACTATCCTACCCAATCAGTGAGGGTAAATTTATTTTAGATACAGATGCTAGCAATGTTGGTATTGGTGCTGTTCTCTCCCAAGTGCAAATTAAAATAGGAAAGAGACAGTTATCTCATATAACAGCAAATGCATGTCTAAAGCAGAGAGACGCTATTGTGTAACGAGACGCGAGTTGTTGGCTGTCGTCAGTGCAGTTAAGCACTTTCATCATTTTTTTTATGGTGCTCACTTTCTCGTATGAAGTGACCATGGAGCCTTAAAATGGCTTACGAACTTTAAGAAACCAGAAGGGCAGATGGCTCAATGGATTGACATTTTGTCCACATATGATTGTGAGATAACATATTGTGCAGGCGGTGTTCATTCCAACATTCCAACGCCGATGCGTTGTCTAGAAGGCTATGTATATCAAATATATGATGTAGCTATTGCGATAGAGCTGAAGACAGGTATTCAGGATTGGAATACAAATTGAATGCAAAAATGACTTGAAAAGTCAACATTTGCAGAAATACTGTTAAAACGGGTTTAGATGGGCAAGATATTGTTAAAGACACATGTGGTAGGGACCCTTATTTGGTCGCTGTGCGACAAGAAGCCTGCATTGTTAACAATAAACCTAGCATTATGGGTAGTCAGATAGATAAGGATAATGACCGTGAAAAAAGCATTAGGGAGTCTTCCAATATGGTCGATTTGCAGAAGCCTATACTTGCGTCAAAATTCAAACCCGGTCAATTAACACCGAGTATGAATTAGAATTCGAACCTTTATTGAAAACTACTTTATACACAAATACAACCAAGAACAAAATGTATGGTCGTACTTGTGGTGATAGTAGTGATAATAGTATGGTATCGTATGACGCTCTAGATATGCAGGTAGTTATTGATTTACAGAAGGCAGATCCATCAATTAGACTCCTTAGACAATGGAAAAATCAAAATAGGAAACCAGAGTGGCAGGAGGTTGCGCCACTCTCAGTAGAGTTAAAATATTACTGGAATCGATTTGATTCCATGATAATTAAAAAATTTATTTTATATCGCAAATGGGAAAGTGACAATGGCAAACTGGTAGGATGGCACGTCGTAGCACCAAGTGCACTGTTAGCCAACAGTATGCAAGAATTACACGAAAGTCCAACAGGTGGTCACCTTGGGGTGAAGAAAACACTTTATAAAGTGCAAAAACGTTTTTTTTGGTTTCGCATGCGTACATATGTGGAGAATTGGTGCCAGAAATGTGATGTATGTGCATCACAAAAAAGACCAATAAAAAGGCCAAAATCTGTTATGAGGCAGTATAATGTAGGTACACCATTAGAACGAGTAGGTATTGTAAGACTTGGGGGCATCATTGTTTACATTTACATCTCGGTACCATTATACAATGTGATTCCTTTACTATTTATTATAAACGTATAAATACTGTTCACTTACATAACATACACCTTGGTGTGTTCAGGAATTATCATCTTCATTTCTTAAAATGCACTTAAACCGCATTATTTGATAGATTTCCACATTAGCAACTGACAATCTTACTGGAGGCGGCCATGTTTATTGTTGTTGTTGGCACCGGTAAAGGTCTGGTAGTAATTTATCGCTCTATAAATTAATCTGGTTTAATACCACCAATTCCTGTTATAGTAATGATGTAACTTTGCAACCTAGTTGATATTATTCATTGTTTAAATGCTTAGTTATAACATAATCTCCACACTTTGGTCACAGTAGCCCAGTTCCATAGCGTAGGTTTAGCCTGCTCACTTCAAAGTATTTGTCTACGATGTTTGCGATAAATAAGGCACAGTTCAGTATAAAACTTATATCATTCTTTTCGTAATTCAACAAGGAATGTATTCATGTATGTCTGCACCATGTTAAAACATGTTTTACTTACTTATTGGCAAATAACGGTGATCGACGGTCTGTTGAAGCCCGGTGTGTCTGAATCCTTGCCTGGTCACCGGTCTCCAATTTCATTGGCTACCGGTGGACTAGATAATTTCGATTGGATCATTCAGACACACCTCCACCACCGGACTGTCAATCATTTGTCAGTTTGCATCACGTGATCATGACCTAAGGGTATATAAAGCGCGTCTGTCAATCAAAAGTCAGTTCTCTCAGAGGTTCCTTTGGCGGGTTTATTTGAAATCCGGTCTTCAGGTGACTGGTGATATTATACCTGTGGCAGGTTATTTAGAAGCCTGTGGTTATCTGAAATTCTGTGGTTATTTCAAATCTGGTCTTAAAGGTGACTAGTGATTTCTATTTATTTATTCTCGTCCGTCGAAATAAGTATTGATTTACTCTTGGGTCGTTTTCGCCGTATCTATACAGTATAGATAAAATACCGCCATTTTATTAAAATATCGGTTATTTTTGCTCTTGTATTAATTAAGAGCTGACTACAAAAAGTTCAGGTAATATTGTTTAAATACTTTGAACACTAGATCTAGTTAAAGAATAAATATGTTACTTTATGTTAACTTCATGTTATTATTAAAAAGCCGCCGGTCATTACAGTATTGATATCATGGGACCCTTACCCGTTAGTAACACAGGTAACAGATATATTCTCATGATATCAGACTACTTTACAAAATGGCTCATGGCTATTCCGGTTGAGAACCAGAAAGCTACTACAGTGGCAAAAAAATATGTTGAGCGATTCATATCGATATTCGGTGTACCCCTCCAAACTCACTCAGATCAAGGATCTAATTTCAGTTCTCTTGTCTTTCAAGAAATGTGTTAAATTCTTAGCTCAGAAAAAACAAGAACGACTCTCATGAGACCACAGTCAGATGGTCTGGTTGAAAGGGAAAATCGTACAGTACAAAATATGTTGGCATCATTTGTATCAAGCCATCAAAAAGATTGGGACCAGTACCTACCCATAGTCACAATGGCTTACAATACTGCAAAACATGAAAGTACTGCATTTTCCCCGTCAACTATGATGTTTGGTCGAGACATACATGTACCAATAGATATGGTCAGGGGAGTACCAGATCAATCAATCAGTAATATGGAGAGTGACTACGGCCATGAATTAGAACAAACAATATGGGATATTCATGAAATAGCCCGTACACACATTACAATGGCCAGTGACACACAAAAGAAACAGTATGATCACAGAATCAAACAAAATGTTTTATTGAAAAGTGAAAAGTGATTTGGTATGGCTATTCTGTCCACAGCATAAACCAGGGCGGAGTGTTAAACTATCCCGTCCTTGGGTTGGTCACAAAGGCAATAATTGATGTAATTTATAGAATCCAACTAAGCCCACGATCAAAGGCAAAAGTGGTACACCATGATAGGTTTAAAACCATATGAGGGAAGTCACACTCTACACCTGAAATATTGAATTGATTGAATTGGATTTTATAGTCGCACCAACAGCTAAGGTCATATGGCGACTTTCCAGCTTCCTTTGGTGGAGGAAGACCCCAGGTGCCCCTCCAGGCAATTTTCGTGCACGGGCGGGCACCTGGGTAGAACCACCGACGTTCCGCAAGCCAGCTGGATAGCTTCCTCACATAAAGATTCCTAGGCCCCTGAGGGATCGAACCTACAGCGGTGAGGGGCAAGTGATTTCAAGTCAGAGACGTTAACCACTCGGCCACGGACGCCCCTACACCCGAAATATAAAAATATACATATGTATAAATTTACCGTACTAGCAGGTGATAAATTGAACATTTCAGTGACACAATTTTATATTCTTTTATTTTCAGTACGTTTGTGCAATCTGCCGGAACGTGAAGTTTCCGAAATACCATGCCATCATGAGTCACGTATATGAAAAACACAGTGGCTTCTCCTACCAGTGTCTTCTGTGCTGTTCTCTCTTCATCAGAAGAAACTATAAACATCATCATCAGGTTGCCAAAATGTTACTAATGCAGACATGGAATATATGGCTCCTGATGGTACCAGAGAAGAAGAGGCATATCAGAAATTCAGACAATGGAAGATAGAGAAGCAAGGTGGGTTTATCAAACTTCAAAAAAAGGAAACTACACCAAAAGAAACCCAGGAAGCCCCTCTGAATTTGGAAATGCCACCATCCATGAAGGTGACATGTCCTACACCAGTATTGGCGCCAGTATCAAAAGTGGTGGAAAAAAACACAAAGGCAGACAAAACAATAAAAACGTCTACACTAGAAGCTTCGCTGAAAAGACCAAGACCGGTATCAGACGAAGAGTTACAGGACTTTGTATTACCATCTGTAGTGACACCTATTAAAGTGTTCAAACCATCAACTGACGTGTTAAGCGATATCAGTGACATTGAACTGGAAGTTCCAAAGGCCACTATAGATAGATCGTGAACGGTGGCGAAGAAAACACCAGAATCGCCACGTTCAAATTCATCGTCTTCTAGTTCCAGTTTCAGTTCCAGTACATCTAGCTCATCTAGCTCGTCAAGCTCTATAAGTGAAGTGAAAACTGCAAAAATACCGAAGTTAAAAACGAAAACAACGACATCTGCCAAGAATGAGCAACTTAAAATACTTAGCAAAATCCAAGCAGAACGAATGGAATTGTGTATTGGTGGGAAGACATTTGCAACTAGTAAAGTTACATTGAGAAGACTGACCCCAACAGCCTTTTCGCTAAAGCACTTGCCCCAGCTGATAGCCCATTCAAACCCCGTGGTAATGTACTGTCGTTTGATCGCGACCCTTCGCATTTTCGATTCGTGCTCAACGTCCTACGGGAAAACTTAAAATGTGATATTAAAGACCCTTCCACACGAGTTAAAATATCTGTACAAACTATACTTCGAGGCCAAGTTCTATCAGCTGAATTGACTACAGACCGCCATCAAACAGAAAATTCAACAGATCAATGTGTCGGGTGTAAAGAAGGATAAAAATATCGGACAGGGAAAGCAGCATTCAAGGATGACAGTCAACCACAAAACACAAAAACAAACACGCAAACAGACAAACGAAAAGGCAAAAGTAATAAAAAATGCAAACAACATCACAAACACAAAAGGGTTGAAAATAGGGCTACCGCCTTGGAACGGTCAGTTGCAAAGTAGGCCACTGGGGGTTTAAACCGGTCCTAGGGTGCACCAAACCTCACACTTACCCTACTGTCGACCCATTAAAACAGGACAGTGTAAATAAAGAAATCACCGCCATGATTTAATCTCTAACCAACAAGGCAGCATCAATAGGCAATATAAGTAAAACACAAATATGCTCGTGTAAATATAATACAAACAAGAGGTCAATGACCTTGAAGCTCTACTGATTGATTTTGTTTTCAGGAAGAAGTCGCTACAAACTTGTTTTTTGAAAATCTATTTTTAGCAGTGGCGGCCATCTTAAATTTCCGGCCGACCTGAAATTTTGCTAGGATCAATTAGACATCAAGAGCAACATTCCTGTGAAGTTTTATGAAAATCCGTCAAGTAGTTTCAGAGGAGTAGTCGCTACAAGTTTTCATTATATAACTCTATGTAAACAAAGATGGCCGCTGACAGCCATGTTTAACATTGAATCAAAATAATGTTCGACTCGGATAACCATCATGTCATGCTGATAATTTTAGAAAAAGTCCCATATCAATATCACTTATAGTTTTCAAGAAGTAGTCGCTACAAACTTATTTTTTTTAAATCTATTTTTAGCCGTGGCGGCCATCTTGAATTTCTGGGCGATCTGAAATTTTGCTAGGATCAATAAGACATCAAGAGCAACATTCCTGTGAAGTTTCATGAAAATCCGTCAAATAGTTTCAGAGGAGTAGTCGCTACAAGTTTTCATTATATAACACTATGTAAACAAAGATGGCCGCTGGCAGCCATGTTTAACGTCGAATCAAAACGATTTTCGACAAGGACCAACATCATGACATCCTGATCATTTTAGAAAAAGTCCCATATCAATATCTCTTATAGTTTTCAAGAAGTAGTCGCTACAAACTTATTTTTTAAAAATCTATTTTTAGCCGTGGCGGCCATCTTGAATTTCCGGCCGACCTGAAATTTTGCTAGGATCAATTAGATATCAAGAGCAACATTCCTGTGAAGTTTCATGAAAATCCGTCAAGTAGTTTCAGAGGAGTTGTCGCTACAAGTTTTCATTATATAACTCTATGTAAACAAAGATGGCCGCTGGCAGCCATGTTTAACGTCGAATCAAAACGATTTTCGACAAGGACCAACATCATGTCATGCTGATCATTTTAGAAAAAGTCCCATAGCAATATCCCTTAGAGTTTTCAAGAAGTAGTCGCTACAAACTTGTTTTTTAAAAACCTATTTTTAGATTTGGCGGCCATCTTGGATTTCACATCTACATGAATTTTTGCTAGGATCAACTAGACTTCATGGGCAACATTTCTGTAAAGTTTCATGAAAATCCATTCAGCAGTTTCAGAGAAGAAGTCGCTACAAAAAAAAAGTTAACGGACGGACAGACGGACGGACGACGGACACCGCACCACGGCATAAGCTCTGCTGATCTCTGATCAGTAGAGCTAAAAACAATAGCCTAGAAAGCCACAATGAAGGTACTCAATGACTTGGCAGAAGCCAGAGCAACAAGAGAATAAACCATTAAGGGCACGACAGGAAAGATTAAAGACAAACATCAAACGCCACCGTCAAAATGGGCTTTAGGTACGTCATCATAGGGTCCACAGCCTGTCCGGTCATCGTACAATTAAAGAGGAAAGCATAGTGGCAAACTGTAAAAGGGTCCACCACCAAGCATGCAGTACGTTGTAAAATGATAGGGTCACAACCTCTTTTGATAAACTTTTTAACAAGTTTAACAAAGATAGAATGAAAGTGATCGATGTAAATTTAGATGATTAGGACATGTATAAAATTCAAAGGAACTGACTTCGGTCTATACATAGTTACATACAGGGTGATCAGTAAAGTGAACTGTTGTATTAAATTAATTAAACTTGTGTTAAATTAGAGTTGTTTGAACAGTGTTTACCATTATTAAAACTAATAATGTATTAATGTATAGATATATGTCATTACTATGCCTTGCACAACAGATTAGAGTTTCCCCATTGTGTGACAAGCAAAGACGGTAGCGACATCACAAGCATTTCCGCACACACTGACCTCGATCAACGGTTCTGCTGTCAATCAATTTTGACACGGCTGGGGAAAACACGCGGTGTATATAACATGTACATAGGACTCGACTTACTAGTATTGTTTGTGTACATCATAATCTCGCCATTTTTGTGTGGCTTTTGTGGCTTATAAAGTACACAGCCAGATGAAATGCCAAAATCGTAAAAAGGACTGGTAAGGTCAGTGAAGATTCGGGTTAATAAAACACATGACCGAAAGTGGTGCTGCCTGCCTAAATTAACTTTGCAAAAGCTCATAGTTCCTAAAATCTAAATATGTGCATTTTCATCATCCAGAAAGCTTATTACCGAAAATCATGACAGTTGCGGTATTTGTTCACTGTGAAAAATTGTAATACATTTTATGGTATTCAATATCTATCAAGGCACACCGCTCCAACCTGTTTTCCTCGCTACCCAATTCTTTCGAAAAAGTTTCATTTCACTACGCGACACGAAATGAAGTTATATAAATTTAAAACAATAACATGGTGCCGAGCAGAAACAATGAGGGCAGACCAAATGCTTGACATGAATTTTGACAGATCAATCTGGTGACGTTCAGTTTTCATTAGCCAACAGTTACAACGCTGGCAATCTCGGGCCAATCGGAACTGATCAAGCAGGCTATCAGAAGACCACATTGATCAGGGTCTTGATGGGCTTTAAACTGATCATGTCCAGGTAAACGCTTTTCATTTTTAACGGTGTCAGAAAGGTCAAGACAGTACAACACAGACGAAATTTTGATTCGCCGCAAAGTGGAGTTTCTCTTACCTGTTGTGCAAGGCGTAGTATGATATTTACACAAAAAAAAGTTAACAGTTAAAAATGGTTTATATATATTGACTACATTATATATATATATGCTAAGTAAAGATATAAATAACAAGCAATATCACTGTAAATGACAAATGCCCCCCGAAGGGTCCATTGACCTCTAAGTATGACCTTGACCTTGGAGCCATGGACCTGGATTGTGTGCACGACACATCTTTTGGTTGTGGTGAGCACTTGTGCCAAGTTATTTGAAAATCCGTCCAGGCATGCAAAAGTTATTTTACACAATTTTACCTTTGACCTTGGGGCCACAGACCTGGGATTTTGTGCGCGACACATCGTCTTGTTGTGATGAGCACTTGTGCCAAGTTATTTGAAAATCCGTCCATGAATGCCAGAGTTATTGATCGGACACGATTTGACTTTTGACCTCCAAGTGTGACCTTGACCTTCAAGACCTGGGTTTTGCGCGCGACACATCGTCTTATTATGGTGATCACTTAAGCCAAGTAATTTAAAAATCCCTGCAGGGGTTGTGACGTTGCTGTCCGGACACGAAAATGCGTACATACTTTTGACCTATGAACTGCAAGTGTGATCTTGACCTTTGAGGTACGTACCTGGGTATTGTGCGCGACACATAGTCTTGTTATGATGATCACTTGTGTCAAGTTATTTAAAAATCCCTGCAGGGGTTGTGACGTTACGGTCCGGACACGAAATTGCGTACCTATTTTTGACCTATGAACTGCAAGTGTGACTTTGACCTTTGAGGTACTGACCTGGGTATTGCGCGCGACACATCGTCTTGTTATGCTGATTACTTGTGCCAAGTTAATTAAAAATCCATGCAGGGGTTTTGAAGGTACAGGACGGACGGAATCTGCACAGAAAGACAGACGGTGCGATTATTATATGCCCCCGAAACTTTTCGGGGGCATAAAAATCCATAAGTACTACTAAATGTTATTAAAGTAATAAAAACATATTTCAAACTACATTTGGGGAGGGGGCAATGTAACGCTGATCTTTCACTATGTGTCATTACAGTTTATATGCTTTGGTTTGCTATGTTATTGATATTATTCATTGAGTTTTGTATTTTTTGATTGGCTAACGTCCATATAAATACTTTCGAACCGCGAATTTCAAATCAGTGTTTATTCACCACTCGATGTGTATGGTCTAAGTACCAAAGACACACATTTTTCGCCTATTTTCTAATATTGCCAATTGGTATATTATAGACCATCATGAACGCATCCAATGAAGAGGTATATTGGTTATTATTGGTACAGCATTAAAAATAGTACTGAAAGTACTTGATAAATACAATGTTGCCAATATATATCAAAATAAGCCCTACGTATTTGTAAACATCCAGCGCTTTTTGGCAATTCACAAAATGTCATCAAAAGCTTTATCTAAATACTAAAAATCACTCAGTGGGTAGCTACCGTATTTTACCTTGTATAGTACGCACCCGTGTATAGTACGCACCCCCTTCTCGGAGGTCAAAACTGGGGTAAAAAAGTTGTTTCCGTGTATAGTACGCATCAAAATATTATGCTTTCTTTTTCAGATAAAGGTGAAGTCATTTGTTAAGAAACATGAACAGAAGAAGCTTTTCATTTTCATTTGTATAACGCATATTCAGACTGTGATGTATTGTAGTAATAGTGGTAAAATAAACTAGTGGGAGGGGTGTGGGTGTGTTTATTTATTTGTGTTGACAGTAGTTTTCCTAGATGAACCATTCAACGAAAATAAAAAAAAAATAAAAAAAAATCACGATCGAGATAATTAGCGTACAAAAGAAAACATAATTACTTCAATCATTAATTGCCAATCTTCAGGGGAGTACCTATCTTGTATCATCTCATCAAAGAGCCAATTATAATGCCGCAGATAATTGTCCGTAATCCGATAATTACATCTACTAAAACACAACAGTCGTTGGTTACCGTAATCCATTACGCCGATTATACTAACATTGTGTATTCACGGGAACCTGAGAGTTGATCATAAGTGAATCAGATGTGTAACGCGTGATAAGTTACCTGTACCCCATGGCTAAATCTGGTAAAGGTCACACGGCGTGTCAAAGTGCATCCTCAGAAATAGTCGATACTCGCGGCAACTTCAAAGGATTATAAAAATAGAATAACCCATTCTACCCGTGTTTATAATGTGTCAAAACTGCAGCCGAGGTGCGATATTGTTTGACCCAATTATCAATCATCAAATGTGTACCGGTAAGCATGTTTTCACAAGGGTAACAAGCATTATTGAATAATTGCCATTTCAAAGTAGGGTGATTCTGCCTTTCTACGCCGTCTAAAATATATGTATTTCAAAATAAAGCAAAAACTTCATTAAATTTTTATAAAATATTAAATAAAATCCTATAAATATAAGAATAGAATAGAACTGTAAAAATACTACATGTCCCCAGTATGTACCAGTCGAAACAGCTGGAAGTCACGTGATATTACGTCACGCGATGTAAACAAAAAGATCGAGGGACGATTTTTCACACAATTTATTTTACAACAAACATGCAAACATTTATACAAAAAGAAGCATCATAATTTACTTTATTCATTTATAAATCGGATTAAGTCAATATATTACTTATATGAAGCGAATAAATTACGAAAAAATTGTGTATTATCGGTATTCACAATTTTCTGTCTCAATGTCTGTTCGTCGTCAACGTTTTTCTTCCCAGACATCGATTTCCTGCAAGAAAAAAAGTTCTTTTTATTGTTTCCTTATATTGTACGCACCCCCCTTTCGGAAACCGTAAAAGTGGTAAAAAAACTGCGTACTATACAAGGTAAAATACGGTATACATTTAAAAACATGTATGTCACAAAATAATCACGAGTAGAGCGTATTGGTCGTACACAGCTCTTGTAAGCACCTGTCAGTCACACGCTAATCCAATGTTCAGTTGAAACCAATTCACAATGTCCATGATATATTCAGGTAACACGGAGAAGCGTGCAATTTTAAAAGGCCGCCGGAGGGCGTCCGGAAGGGCCGTTTAATAAGTTTAGTTTTGTGCTAATGCATGTAAAAGTATAGGTCTATCTCTTTAAATGGAAAAGTTGTTTAAGGGTCCTTTTGTTTAGAATTTAATACTGCGGATTTAATCACGTGTGTTACGAAATTAACGTTGGAAATAATGTTTTGGGCAAAACGTCGTTATAAAATGCATTGGTCTCAAGTCCTGGCCGGGATTGACTGAAAGTACTTTGTGTGAGCAGAGGTTGGAACTGGCAAAATTCACAGGCAATATGTGGTCAGTATTTATTTTATGAACTTTTATCGTACATTTGTATTCAGTGGGCGGCGCCATCTTGGTTGGCGAGGTTAAGACATCCGGTTAGCTTTTATGTTTCTCAAACATTAACTTGAGACTAGTATATGATTTTGAAGTTACTTTATTAGATGTAATTATTGTAATTGATAATTAATTGTAAAACAATAGTAATTTGATAACGTGGTATAATTGGTGCATTAGGTAACGTTGGCGTATAACTCAGTGATTGTAATACACGATTGAATTGATAATATTGTATATTAGATGCATTAGTTAATGAGATGAGTGACTAGTATAAATGTTCGACGCGTATACATGGCGTTGTAGAATATACATCCATTGCTACTCATCATAATTAGAGAGTGGCTTGCATATATTTATTAGATAATGATTTGTTGGTGTAATGATAATTATATAAGAATGGTGTGTTTATGAACCGACATCTAAAACGTATGTATTATTACAGCCTAACCCGTCCGGTGCAGATAACGTGCAGATAAGCCTCCCGGAGTGGAGCTAAGCCTTTAGGGTGTGTACATCCTTTAGGTGATTCGACACTAGAATCAACATATAACGTTACGAGCGGTGGAGACGGTCCCCGTACCTGTGCAACATGGCCAGGTTATAGAATCGACAACCCCCTTGACACGAAGTGGGCCCGTTATCAGTCCTCACTGGAGGAACATCAGCCACAACCTCAGTGGAGGTTAATCATCATTATATCGCGTCATCAACCCTTATAGAAGGCATCTGATGACAATCACCCATTGGATTCACGCATCATCATATTCATGAGCTCTCGCGCATCACAGTTATCGCGCTAGATCATAATTCTTGTGAACATCAACATTGTTATAACTTAAACAACACTTTAGTGTCGTATATAGTCAGTCAACACATTCAGTATTTGTGACAATACTAAGAACGTCTTAAACGTTCATGAGAACAGTCTTTTCATATTTCTGTGTATTCGCTTTTTTTTGTTAATTGTATATATATTTAACATATTTTAAAAGTTGCATTAAACTTATGTAAATGCATTCACCGTCATTGATTCTTTCCTGAGTTAGCCCCAACCACTAGGGTCATCTTGCGACAATGTGTTGTTTTATTTACGCCTCGTCTGATCATTGGCTTTTGGCTTCTATTTAATTTACTTGGAAAGGAAATGAAAACGTGGAGGCTAGAAGTAATATTTCATGTTTAACTTTTTATTATGTCTTCGACATTTATTTATTATGTGTTTCCAGACATTTATAAACATGAAAACTATATCAGAACAAAGCCGTTGCTGTAATATTGAAACCCAGTATTAAACAGGTACAATATAACCAATATAAACCAAAGTTGGTTAAAAACAAGAGGTCAACAACCTTGAAGCTCTAATGATAGATTTTGATAGCTAGGTCAGCATTCCCGTGTTTAATAAAAACTGTCAAGTAGTTTCAGAGGAATAGTCGCTACAAGTTGAAGTTTTTACTATATAACTCTAGGTAAACAAAGATGGCCACTGGCAGCCATGTTTAGTGTTGAATCAAAATAATTTTCGACAAGGATCAACATCTTGTCATGCTGATCATTGCTGAAATTGAGCTAGGATCAACTAGACATCAAGAGCAACATTCCTGTGAAGTTTCATGAAAATACGTTTAGAAGTTTCAGAGGAGTAGTTACTACAAATTTTTACTATACAAACTCTATATAAACAAAGATGGCCACTGGTGCCCAGGTTTAATTTTGATTCAAAATAATTTTTGACAAGGATCAACAAGAGTTCAAGAAGTAGTCGCTACAAACTTTTTTTTAAAAACCTGTTTTTAGCCATGGCGGCCATCTTGAATTTCCAACCGACCTAAAAAAAATCTGGGATCAATTAGACATCAAGAGCAACATTCCTGTGAAGTTTCATAAAAATTTGTCAAGCAGTTTCAGAGGAGTAGTCGTTACAAGTTTTAACTATATAAAACTATGTAAACAAAGATGGTCGCTAGCGGCAATGTTTAAAGTCGCATCGAAATAAATTCGACAGGATCAACATCATGTCATGCTGATCATTTTAGAAAATGTCCCATATCAATATCACTTACAGTTTTCAAGAAGTAGTCATTACAAACTGATTTATTTTAAATCTATTTTTAGCCGTGGCGGCCATTTTGAATTTCCGGCCAGCCTGAAAATTTTCTAGGATCAACTAGACATCAAGAGCAACATTCCTGTAAAGTTTCATGAACATCCGTCAAGTAGTTTCAGAGAAGTATTCTCTACAAGTTTTTACTATATAACTCTATGTAAACAAAGATGGCCACTGGCAGCCATGTTTAACGTCGAATCAAAATTATGTTCAACTCAGATCAAAATCATGTCATGCTTATCATTTTAGAAAAAGTCCCATATCAATATCACTTATAGTTTTCAAGAAGTAGTTGCTACAAACTTATTTTTTAAAAATCTATTGTTAGCTGTGGCAGCCATCTTGAATTTTGGGCCAATCTAACATTTTGCTAGGATCAATTACACATCAAGAGCAACATTCCTGTAAAGTTTCCTGAAAATCCGGCATGTAGTTTCAGAGGAGTAGTCGCTACAAGTTTTTACTATATAACTCTATGTAAACAATGATGGCTGCTGGCAGCCATGATTAACGTCGGATCAAAACGATTTTTGACAAGGACCAACATCATGCCATGCTGATCATTTTAGAAAAAGTCCCATATCAATATCACTTATAGTTTTCAAAAAGTAGTCGCTACAAACTTGTATTTTAAAAATCTATTTTTAGCTTTGGCGGCCATCTTGGATTTCACATCAACATGAATTTTTGCTAGGATCAACTAGACTTCATGGGCAACATTTCTGTAAAGTTTCATGAATATCCATCCAGTAGTTTCAGAGGAGTAGTCGCTACAAATAAAACTTTACGGACAGACGGACGACGGACGCCGCACCACGGCATAAGCTCGGCTGATCTATGATCAGTCGAGCTAAGCAGGAATTCGGCATTACAAAATGTATCGTCAATATGGTGGTAGTTGAATACCACAATGCATTCTCGAGAAAAGCAGAGCAGTGAACTGCAAAAGATGCCTGTGGACTGGCCTGCGTGCGACAACGTTCTCTGGCCTCAGAACCAGAGGCGACTTGTCCCAGTCAAACAGCCGGGACAAACAAGGAGTTAGACCCGGCATCTACAATTGGACAGTACAACTCATCCAAAATGGACAGACAGGGCCGAGCACGTAAATTCCACTTTGGGAAAGTGATATGCATTAATTTCAATTATATGGGCTGGAGCAGAAAAATTCTTATGTTATACATGTTTGTGAGATCTGAAAATCTGAAAGTCATGCAGGGACGGCTTGTCAGAGAAAAAACTCCATACAAAAATCTGCCAATAAACATAATAACAATGACAGTTGCCTGACATTCCATTCACATCTAGTACCCATATCAACATTGAGAGGCTTGAATTAGAATTACAAAATCATCCCAATAGTTCATTTGTATACACTCTTATCAGTGGTTTGAGACAGGGCTTCGATACTGGGATACAAAACCCTCCTAATCTCCAATCGGCCATGAGAAAACCCGACATTGTGACTGAATTATTATCAACAGAACTTTCAAAAGGTTATTTGATCAGCCCATTGATTGAATTTGATCAGCCCATTGTCAATCAATGGGCTGATCAAATAACCCACCATTGGAAATTTACAGGATTTAAGCCCGATTGGTTTAGCTGAGAGTAAATACTCTAAAAAGACAGGCTCATTGTTGATTTAAGCACTCCTCATAATAATGATGACCATGCAAGCGTGAAGTATTATTGATAAGGATGAATTTTCTCTGTGTTATGTACGAGTACGGACATCCATCATTATAAAAGCCTCTGGAGTGAAGGCAAAAAAACCCGACAAGTCGATAACATTGGTGATGCTGTGGAATATGTTGGTATATATATTGAAGATGAAGTATTGCATACCGACATGTTATGCAAATATAATTTAAGTATTAGTGTTCATATTATTGTGGTTAGCACTCTAACCATTTTGCATCATTATATATATATATGCAGCCTCAGAAAAATGCCACAATGTCATATCGATGGAGTGAAGATATTGAAAACAAAGTTTTATTATTTTAATGATGTCGGAACAAATCTTGGATCATTTAATCTCAGTCAAGAAATGTTAGGGCCATCCTTAAAAAAATGTGTGTTTGCTGTGCTCCGACCCAGTATTTTACATGGGGGTAGGTAGGTAGCTAACTTTTTATTTTTTTTGCCTAATTTTGATTTGACATAGTCCGTTTAAACAAAACTGGACAGAAATCATGAAAAAAATATTCAACGCTTTGGAAGTCAATAAAAAGGTTTGGGTAGCTGCAATTTTGAGTGAGTAGGTAGGAGCACGACAAACAATTTTTTTTTTAAGAACGGCGTAAGCTTAATATAACTAATGGCACATTTCGATCCAGTTTAATGATTTCAGTTATCAATCCATCTAAAAAATGGCAAATCATTTGCACATTTAGAACACAGAACTAACTCCTATGTCTCAACATTAATCTTTACTTATAGTTGGTCTAATAACAGTACAGACTATGTTTGTTTCATGGACACTTTGTTGTTAAATGTAGTTGAAATATGTTGGTTCAACATTATTTTTAATGAAAGGGAAATTGTTTTTATTTTCAGAATGTGAACTTGGAATGTTAAGAAGTGCAGAAGTTGTCCAAATAAACAATAGGAAATTCTTTATTGTTACATTGACACCTTTTCAAAGAACTGAACAGAAGATTGCTGGATGTCCTCTACTATCATTGGGCAACATCAACAAAACTATATTTGCAAAAAAAACTAAATGCTTAGCACCTGTTGTTCATAACTGCCTTCTTAGAACACTAGAAGAGGTCTCCATTACCACACAATTAAGCAGTATCTCTCAGGAATTAGATACTTTTACTTGAAACACAACATGGACTCACCTCTATCATCACACCAGCTGACCTGCTGAAACTGCAAGTCGTACTTTATAGCGTGAAAAAATCACAATGTAACATTACCAAATTATGGCTTTTTGCGATGCGGGGAATTTACAATTACCAATTCATTAGCCCATAACTCAACACAACTTGCTATTCTGGATATCCTATTCAATACGGACAAAACTGCTTATGTATTGATTTTAACAAACTCTAAAGTGGATGTGTTTCGTGCAGGGGTACAAGTACCGATGCATGCTAATAGCTGAATGCCCTGTGAAGCTCATGGAGGAGTATGTTGGTTTGAGAATTAACGCGGGAGCGCAGCCCCAAGACCCTTTGTTTATCAACAAGGGTGAGGTGTTACAACGTGACGTTTTCATCAGGTGTGTTAGAACTGTTTTAACTAAGCTTGGTCTGTACTCAGATTTTTACTCAGGCCACACTTTCGAATTGGGCAACAACAACAGCAGCTAAGGTCCATATACCTGACCATATGGTCAAAACGCTTGGCCATTGGACCTCGGGTTGTTACATGAGATACATCAGAATGGACGCGGAACTGATGTCAGGCCCGAACTAAAATGGTTTCATCATCATAGAGTGACCCACGTGATTCACACACATCGACACATAGAAGTAATCAGGAGCATTTTACCTTAAATATGTATACTGAACCAAAGTTCTAACGCATCACTTTTTTTTCCCGAATATTTTATACCCGTGTGTGCATAATCAAATTTTGACTGACACAGCAATTTGATTTTTTTTTAAATTTACAGTCTTATTGGCAAGATATTTGTCTCGTTCAGAATAAAATTTGTTTTGATTTATTGATTGTTATTACTGAGATATTAAAGGTATTGTATACTGGTGCGTTAAGCTATATCGTTCAGTTTACATATAATATAGTAAAACCATGATATAGCTGTGCACGTCTTATTCATATTGTTCTAGTCAAGTAGGATGTGGTACGAGTGTTCTTTAGTAACCCTTCCCATGGTCTTTGATAGGCAGTTCACAGGAGATCCTTTGCTCCAGGGCTATAAGAAATTATTGCGAAGGTTTCGCGTATGTTCAGGTTTCGCAGATCTCTTAATATATATGAATCAATGGCAGTTAAACGTCATGCATGAATCCTATATTAGGTGGAAGTGGTACGAGTGTTCTGAGTAACCCTTCCAATGGCCTTTGCTAGGTAGTTTGGGGTACGCGAGTACCACACTTCATATAATATCGTTAATTGATGCTCAAATGAGGGATGCAAGTGTCTATAAGACTATATATACAGGAAAACAAGCGGACAACTTGACAAGCTGCGCCAGAATTATTATCATTATTTCATGTTGGTGATTAGGTCTATCCTTAGGTACAAGCTGTGTACTGGACATAAGACACATATATAGGCTTAAACATGTACCGTTTCATCTTAACGAAAACTCACTTATTGATGCAATACCATTAGGGAATACATGCATGTTAATAGTATTCATAATTTTGATAGAGCATCATCATAAAAACTGACCAATCAGTGACCAGAAATAAGACATAACCAATACATTCTGGTAGGTGATAAACTCGGTCTTTATCCTTGATGTTCAACCAAGTTTATTGTTAAAATTAAGGTATCTACAGTGCGATTCTTTTAAAACCCTTCCTATTTCATGCACGTTCATGCAAATTGATTCAATATATGTATCTTTTAAAATCAAAATCTTGAAAATTATGGTATTTTTACTCTGCCAATTTTTTTTATTTTACTATAGAACCTAACGATAAAAACCGAGTAACACAAATTTTATCACCTACTGAAATTAAAATAAAATCTCAACATCTCAACATCAAAATTATGAATTGTTTCAGTTTAATTCTACATGTATGGACTTGTTATTCTTATTACATTATGTTTCTCCGTGCAACCCATATTTTCATACTTTTAATGTTAGATTATAGTATTGTACTCCGTCGTCAGATACATGCTTGTTATAACACTTGTTATCATAAACATTAACTTAGAAGAGCAGACTTTCACCATAGATTTGCTATCTGTCAAGATGGTAAATACTATGTAATGCATATTTTGATGCTTCTAATGCGAGATTAAATTATGGTACTCCGTCAGCTGCATTCTTGTTATAACACTTGTTATGAGGTTAACTTTCACCATAATTTTGTTATCTGTCAAGCCTGTAAATACCATGTTACCCATAAAATCGTAGATATGAACCAATGCAAATACTCATAGAGTATTTACGTCACTTAAGTCAACAATATAAGTAGAGCAATCCTGTTGGTTCGTATCTGTTATTTGTTACATGATCAATGCTAGCCAACCTTACTTACAACCTCAGTCTGGCTCAGGTCAAACAATGTCAGTCTGCCTTCGACCATGACCGCCAGCGTCTGCATGCCACAATTCTTCATCCTTTCAGTTCTACAAACCGACTCAATTTTGTTGAACTGCCTCGGTGAGAGCAAGCCTCAATGCCTTCGGTCATGGTCGCCGTAGCATTGGTCGCTGCAATGGACTGGGCAACTCTCGTCCCCTTACACCATATATATATATTATGTGTTGTAGTTAACATTGCTATATTATATGCACTGAAAGTATATATTATTGTCTTAATAAATATTTAAATGTTACATTTTCTTTTGATTACCTCCCACATGACAGGCTCTTTAAATTGTTCTACATCACCTAAGGTATGATAACATGCACTGACTATTCATCAGAATGACTCCAACTTTTTTCCACATTTTATACTTATACCTAGGGTTAAGCTATTGCCACATTATGGAATGATGCGTCACTGTTCCCTGTCGTCCGATAAAAGGCATACTCAGTCTATGCCTATAAAATGGATTTTGGCTACGCCAATCCTTAATCGTGAAATTCATAGTTGATTATATTTCCTGTTGAGTACAATACTGTTTTTCAGCATGCCTCAGAAATAAACAGTCTGACAAGCTTGGTCGCCTTCTGACAAGGAGGATCGGGGATGACCCAGAGCTGAGGGAATCCCTCATGTCCTCTCTGGATATCGTCCCACCAAAGAACATTTCCACATTCCACAAAGACCGCACATAAAAGGCATGCTGAACTGTCAAACAAAGGCAAGGGACCTGCCAAGAAAAGGCGAATAGAGGATACAGTACAACTCTCGATCTCTGACACATCATCGTTGGATGACGACATACGTTACTCAACGGCAGAGGGTCAGTACAGTAACATCAATTCAGATGAGAATGCCAGCGACGATGAAGACAGTACTTCCAGTGAGGACCCCAGTGACAGTGGAATGGTGACGAATTCCGACACCTCTGACAAAGGTGTCGATTCATCGCAACATCTGATCACACCAAGTGATTCAGATGATGATGATGCTGGGGACATAGACCTCTGTATATTTAATGAGGTCACTGATTCCAGCATCTCGCAAAAACAAACAAGAGGTCAATGACCTTGAAGCTCTACTGATAGGTTTTTTATAGCTAGATCAGCATTCCTGTGAAGTTTCTTGAAAATCCGTCAAGTAATTTCAGAGGAGTACTCGCTACAAGTTTTCATTATATAACTCTATGTAAACAAAGATGGCTGCTGGCGGCCATGTTTAACGTCAAATCAAAATAATTTTTGACAAGGACCAACATTATGTCATGCTGATCATTTTAGAAAAAGTCCCATATCAATATCACTTATAGTTTTCAAGAAGTAGTCGCTACAAACTTGTTTTTTGAAAATCTATTCTTAGCTGTGGTGGCCATCTTGAATTTCCGGCCGACCTGAAGTTTTGCTAGGATCAATTAGACATCAAGGGCAACATTCGTGTGAAGTTTCATGAAAATCCGTCAAGTAGTTTCAGAAGAGTTGTCGCTACAAGTTTTCATTATATAACTCTATGTAAACAAATATGGCCGCTGGCAGCCATGTTTAACGTCGAATCAAAATAATTTTCAACAAGGATCAACATCATTTCATACTGATCATTTTAGAAATAGTCCCATATCAATATCACTTAGAGTTTTCAAGAAGTACTCGCTACAAACTTGTTTTTTGAAAATCTATTTTTAGCTGTGGTGGCCATCTTGAATTTCCGACCAACTTGAAATGTTGCTAGGATCATTTAGACATCAAGAGTAACATTCCTGTGAAGTTTCATGGAAATCCGTCGAGTAGTTACAGATGAGTAGTCGCTACAAGTTTTTACTAAATAACTATGTAAATAACGTCGAATCAAAACGATTTTCGACAAGGACCAACACCATGTTATGCCGATAATTTTAGAAAAAGTCACATATCAATATCACTTAGAGTTTTCAAGAAGTAGTCGCTACAAACTTGTTTTTTAAAAATCTATTTTTAGATTTGACGGCCATCTTGGATTTCACATCCACATGAATTTTTGCTAAGATCAACTAGACTTCATGGGCAACATTTCTGTAAAGTTTCATGAAAATCCATTCAGTAGTTTTACAGGAGTAGTCGCTACAAAAAAATGTTTACAGACAGACAGACGGACGGACGGACGGACGGACAGACGGACGACGGACACCGCACCACGGCATAAGCTCTGCTGATCTCTGATCAGTAGAGCTAAAAACAAAGATTGGGAGAAAGAATATGTGGATTTGGCTAAGCTCTACTATGGCGCATCTTCTGACATAGAGAAACAAATAACCCAAACACATCACCATAAAATTAGGTCGGTAAAGAGGGCCCCCTCAGAAGAATATTGATAACAGGGCACCTCAGAAGAATATTGATAACAGGGTCAGGGCTTGAATTTAGCACTCGCATCTCACATTTTGCAAGTTTTGGATTTGAAAATTTGAGTTGAAATTGTAACAGCTGGCAAAATTTTGCGAGCTGCTTTCTAGTTAAGAAAATCGCTTATATGTATGACTTAACTAACAGGTGAATCAAATGCTACTCTGGATTGTTTTAGAAGTTGTTCGACAACATTAACACATCAATGAGCTTCTATTTTTAGAGAGCACAAGACAGCCTGTGTCGCAATTGATAGATCTCGTGTGCAGCGTTGTTTTACATACAAAATAATGGTAGTCAATGATACCATCCAGCAAATTTTTGTCAACTGCTAACATGGCCGAAACAAACACATAATGTTTGATTTTGCAAAAATTAGCTCTGGCAAAATAATGCAGTAGATTTCCAATATGGTGAGTTGAAATTGTTTGCAAGGGCCAAAATTTGCTAGTGCATAACAAGTTAATTTCTACCTCTGAGGGCCCCTCAGAAGAATATTAATAACAGCTCCCCTCAGAAGAATATTGATAACAGGGCCCCTCAGAAGAATATTGATAACAGGGCCCACACAGATTTTGGAATTGCAAGTTGGAAGATTTCTCATCTTTTGAACACTTCCTAACAGAACTGCGGAAACGTGTAGAGTCCTGTAACTTCACAGAGAAAGACAGAATGATACGTGACAAATTAGTTTTCAGTACCAGTGGAAAACTACAAGAACTGTTATTAAGGGAGGACAAGTTAGATCTTGAAAAGAGCATCAAAATAGCTAGAGCTTACGAGCAGTCCAACAAACATGTTAAGGAGCTCCGTGATTCTTCAGCATCACAAAAGATCAACAAAATCTCAAAGTCAACGCCAAGTGACAAACATCACAAGAGTAAAAAACCGTCACAAAGGCCAACTCAACATGAACAGAAAGGCAGAACTCAAACGTTGAGAGAATGTAATTTTTGTGGGTACAAGCACGAGTCAAAGAAAGAAAAGTGTCCTGCATGGGGCAAAACCTGTGATGGCTGTAAAGGCAGGAATCATTTCAAAATCAAATGTAAAAAGATACATCAATTAACACTGGATAATCCTGAAGATTGTCCTGAAGACAATGATTATTGGCTTGCCTCTGTTGAATCAGGACCGCGTGAGGTCATAGCCGCAACTATGACAGTAAACTATGTTGATGTTCGCTTTCAACTAGATAGTGCAGCCGATGTTAACACCATATGCCAAAAATATGTACGCGTTGAACAAGTAAATCCTACCGATACCAGGTTAAGAATGTGGAACAAGTCCGCATTGAAGCCATTAGGGCAAGCTAAACTGAAAGTTACAAATCCACACAACAATATGGAACACGAAATATCATTCATGGTAGTTCCAAATGCCTACACATGCCTTCTAGGACTTAAAACAATTACAGAACTAGGTCTAATAACAGTCAATGAAGACAAATTCATTTTCAAGGTCGAATCGTCTAATCTAGGAAACTTGGGTGAAGCTGCTCTGAAAGTAGACCAAAACGTGCATCCCAAAACACTCCCAAGTAGAAAAATTCCACTAGCCATCGAGGGAGATGTCAAAAAGGAACTAGACAACTTAGTGGAAAGAGGCGTTCTCATACCGGTAACTCAGCCAACAAGATGGGTAAGCCAAATGGCTGTCGTGCACAAAGCCAACGGTAAACTTAGAATTTGTATAGATCCTCAACCGTTGAACACAGCCCTGATGAGAGAACATTACAAACTACCAACATTGGAAGATGTATTGCCCAGACTTCACAACGCGAAGATATTTAGTAAAGTCGACGTCAAAGAGGCATATTGGCACGTTAAGCTGACGGAGGAGTCTAGTGAGCTCACCACAATGATCACACCTTTTGGAAGATACAGACGGAGCAGATTACCATTTGGTTTGAAAGTATCAAGCGAGATATTTCAACGAAATATCAATGAGGCACTGAATGACCTTGACGGTGTATTTACCATCGCAGATGACATCATTGTAGTAGGGTGTGGCGTGACTGACTCCGATGCTAAGGATGATAACCTAAAGAAGTTAAAAACACTAGAAAAACGGTGTAAAGACCAGAACATAATCCTCAACGAAGATAAGAAAGTTGTCGGTTTGAATGAAATTTCATTCCATGGACATAAGATCTCTAAAGAGGGCGTTAAACCAGACAATACGAAAATCCAGGCAATTATCAAGATGCCAGCGCCTACAAATGTCTCCGGGGTAAAGACTTTTTGCGGTATTGTACAGTATATGGCCAAGTTTATGCCAGACTTAGCAACACTACAAGAACCGATACGCGCTCTAACTAGGAAGGATGTGAAATGGCACTGGTCAACTGAATGCAAAGCTGCGTTTGAAAAGATAAAAACAAAGCTCACCGAAGCCCCAGTACTCGCCTACTTTGATCCAAGTAAAGAAGTAGTGATCCAAGTAGACAGTAGTAAAGATGGTATGGGGGCAGTTCTACTTCAAGACGGAAAGCCAGTAGAATACGCGTCAAGATCTCTGAAACCAAATGAACGAAACTGGGCTCAAATCGAAAAAGAGGCCTTGTCGATGCTTTTTGGACTTGAGCGTTTTGATCAATACACATATGGCAGGAAAGTAACAGTATGAAGCAATATTGAAAAAGCCACTGAGCCAAGCTCCAAAACGTCTACAAGACATCTTAATGCGACTAAATCGATACGATGTAGAATTTGAATTTATAAAAGGCGTAAACCTGGTAATAGCAGACTGTCTAAGTAGGGCATTCCTGGAAGAGTCTGATCTGAAATCGGATACAAGGCCGAGAATCTTAAACGTCAACGCGTTTGAAGACATACCAGACGCGCACATATTAGAAGTCCGAAACGCGACAGAAAGAGACGCTAACCTACAAGAGCTGATAGCATACATCACGGAGGGGTGGCCAGAGACTAAAGACAATGTACCACTCTCCATAATGGCGTTCTACGATATGCGCGATACACTGAGTCACCAAGACGGTATTGTACTAAAGGGCGAAGCCATAGTGATACCCAAGTCACTCAGAAAGGACATCAAACATAGACTCCATAGCGCACATATGGGGTACGATAGTATGCTTCGTAGAGCACGCGGGACTGTATTTTGGCCGGGAATGAACTCTGAAATTAAGCAATTGGCAGATAAATGTGATACCTGTCAGGAAGTAAAACCTGCTAATCAGAAAGAAACACTCAAGCAACACTCTGATGGTTCAGAGCCATGGAACAAGATTGGTCTAGATTTGTTTGAAATTGAAGGCAGGCACTACTTAATTGTGGTCGACTACTATTCAAACTTCATTGAGGTAGACCTGATGACAACAACAACTAGCGCAAGAGTAATCGCGATACTGAAAAAACAATTTGCTAGATTCGGGATACCAATGACAATCGTATCAGACGGGGGTCCGCAATTCGCGTCAACTGAATTTAGTAACTTTGCATCATGCTGGGGTATAAATCACATAATGTCGTCCCCAGGACATCAACAAGCAAACGGTAAAGCTGAATCTGCCGTGAAAACAATAAAAAACATGATCAAAAAGACAATAAAAGACAATCGCGATCAAAATGAGGCACTCCTAGAGCTAAGGAACACTCCGCGCCAGGATACCAAACTAAGCCCTGCCGAAATGATGTTTGGCAGAACAACGCGCTCGGCATTACCTGAAATCAGAAAACCAGTGAAACCGAATGAAAAACGCGAGTCGCGAAAACAAACTGTCAAGAAATGTTATGATAAGAATGCGCGACCAATGGAAATGCTAGAAATAGGACAATGTGTCTATTTTGAACATAAGAAGGGAGATAACTGGAGACAAGGTAAAATCACCGCCATATTGGGTGATCGAACATACACTGTCCAGGATCAAAACGGTGCTACATACAGACGAAACCGTATACACATGAGGCCTACTGAAATAGAGGTTAACATTCGCGACAAATCACCTCATCGCGAAATCCAGACTATAGCCAAATTATGAATGACTTGAACACTGTACCAACTGTTGCCAATCCACCAATACAACAAACACCTATGGTCAGTGATAACGCGCTCGTTGAAGATCAGCCACCCATTAACCAACCATCCGTGGCACGCGATCGTCCCAAACGAACAACCAGGGAACCAACATATCTCAAAGACTATGTAAAATTCTAGTCAAATAATATTCTAGTCAAAATAGAAATTCTAGTCAGAATTGTGTTTTAAATGATAAAAGAGACAAACTTTGCTATAGCAGCACATTTTCATATGTGGTTGTTATGATTAAATAACATTGTAAATATTTAGTAGATAGAACTTTTTAGTGTTTTAGTTTTAAACAAATAGGACAGCTTTAAGCAAAGAAAAATAACTCCTGTTTTCATTTTAGAATTCTTGATATTCGAGTTACTTCCCTTTGAATCTATTGTTAATATTACTGTTAATTCTAAGTCTTCTAGAATTTAATATGAATGTTTAAAAGTTTTAAAACTAGTCATTGTTATTCTGTTAAAATAATTAATAATACAAATTTGTAACATTGATAACATTGAATTGTATTCGATACATTTGATTTCATGACATACATTTAAAAAATATAAAACTGACATGTTTTCATTTTCTTGTAAGAAAAAGGGATGTTGATTAATTTCGTATAATTATATTTCTTATATTTGTATGACCATCTCGTTTGATGTTTCTCAAACAATTCCTTCTCCAGCTAGTAGAAGAGTTTAACACGTGCAGAACAACAACTGTTTTAGTTTTATAAATAATAAAGATTATCAGAATCCTCGTATTTAATAATCTCATTTAAAATTTATCAACTTGCATTTTAGTTCACTTGGTACTTTGATTCATTAATACGTACAAAAGTTATCCCCCTTGATCGCTCTTCAAGAGAGATAAAAAATCGAAAGTGCGCCCTCTTCTGACGGTTTGTTGATCAAGAAAAAAGATGAGCTACAATTCAGAAGTTTAAATCTACAAAATCTACGTTTTGTCTTACTCATCCACCATCACAAGATGCAATCATGCCAGGAAAAAGACCGGCAATGCGGGGAACAGCTGCAAGAGCTGCCGGGATAAAGCATAGGAGAGTATTATCGGCGCCACAACAGGGCAGCAGCGGATCTTTGACCATGCCCATGCAGAAACAAGCGGCGGCCACGCATAGTACTAGTAAAACGGCTGCACAAAATAAGCCGTCGGCAACACACACCAAGCAGAAGCCTCAGATAGTTACAGAAGCCTCACATGGATAGTGACCAATCAGGTAATGATAGTGACAAATTATTGGGTGACGTCAATGATATGTTCCAAAACGTAACGTTAAAATTCCCAGATGCATTTGATTTTGATAAAACACCAGAGCTACAGGGAATCGTATTTGATCCAGTTGGCATTCATGTACCTCTTAAAGTCAAAGAAAAAGTTTGGGAAGGTGGGTTTGTGGATTTCCCAATGTTGCTTAAATTGACTAGAGAAATTAAAGGTTATAGTGAGCACAGTGATCCCGGGGAAATCCAGATAAAAAATGGGTTGATTTATGTAGAAAGGTAATCTCGAAGCCCCATCTTAAAACCGAGAAGTGGAAATCCGCTTTTATGGTGTACATGAGTGTCATGCTGGAAATGATCAAGAATTACTTAAATACATGAGGGACATACGATTAGCGGGGAGTCGGTCAGATGGGTGGATTAAATATGTTGAGCAATTTTGTCTTAATAAAGTCAGGGACCCCCATTCATGCTGATCATTTTAGAAAAAGTCCCATATCAATATCACTTAGAGTTTTCAAGAAGTAGTCGCTACAAACTTGTTTTTAAAAACCTATTTTTAGATTTGGCGGCCATCTTGGATTTCACATCAACATGAATTTTTGCTAGGATCAACTAGACTTTATGGGCAACATTTCTGTAAAGTTTCATGAAAATCCATTCAGTAGTTTCAGAGGAGTAGTCGCTACAAAAAAAGTTTACGGACAGACAGACAGACAGACGGACGGACGGACGGACACCGCACCACTGCATAAGCTCTGCTGATCTCTGATCAGTAGAGCTAAAAAGCACCAACAAAAACGTCTTTGGGTTTTTTTCCCCCAAATAAAGTTTTTTTCCATAGTTAAACATTGTAGATGATAGAAAACTACTGCAATCTATGATTTTTTTACAGGAAAAAATATTGTAGCATTGCTACTGGTGGGATCATTGTTTGTATACTGGGCTGGTGTTGCAGCAAAAGAAACGGACCAGTCAGAATTGCGGAGCAGAGGGCTGTCTCCATATTGGGTTGGTGAGCGAGGTCTAACAGTGGTGGACAGATTGGATGATCTAATTGATCAAAAACGTAAAGTGCTCCCTCACTTTTTCACAGTTTTAGAAAGATTGTCTATTACTTGTGATGCAGAACAACAACTGCTTAAGTTTTAGAAAGAATGTCTATTACTTGTGATGCAGAACTCAACTGCTTTAGTTTTAGAAAGAATGTCTATTACTTGTGATGCAGAACAACTGCTTAAGTTTTAGAAAGAATGTCTATTACTTGTGATGCAGAACACAACTGCTTTAATTTTAGAAAGAATGTCTATTACTTGTGATGCAGAACAACTGCTTTAGTTTTAGAAAGAATGTCTATTACTTGTGATGCAGAACAACAACTGCTTTAGTTTTAGAAAGAATGTCTATTACTTGTGATGCAGAACAACTGCTTTAGTTTTAGAAAGAATGTCTATTACTTGTGATGCAGAACACAACTGCTTTAGTTTTAGAAAGAATGTCTATTACTTGTGATGCAGAACAACTGCTTTAGTTTTAGAAAGAATGTCTATTACTTGTGATGCAGAACAACAACTGCTTAAGTTTTAGAAAGATTGTCTATTACTTGTGATGCAGAACAACAACTGCTTTAGTTTTAGAAAGAATGTCTATTACTTGTGATGCAGAACAACTGCTTTAGTTTTAGAAAGAATGTCTATTACTTGTGATGCAGAACACAACTGCTTTAGTTTTAGAAAGAATGTCTATTACTTGTGATGCAGAACAACTGCTTTAGTTTTAGAAAGAATGTCTATTACTTGTGATGCAGAACAACAACTGCTTAAGTTTTAGAAAGATTGTCTATTACTTGTGATGCAGAACAACAACTGCTTTAGTTTTAGAAAGAATGTCTATTACTTGTGATGCAGAACAACTGCTTTAGTTTTAGAAAGAATGTCTATTACTTGTGATGCAGAACTCAACTGCTTTAGTTTTAGAAAGAATGTCTATTACTTGTGATGCAGAACAACTGCTTTAGTTTTAGAAAGAATGTCTATTACTTGTGATGCAGAACAACAACTGCTTTAGTTTTAGAAAGAATGTCTATTACTTGTGATGCAGAACAACAACTGCTTAAGTTTTAGGAAAGATTGACTATAATTTCTTGAAAAAGAAACACTCATTATTCCTATAACAACAAAGAGGGTGCATAACAACAAAGTGATCGCTTGATATCAGCTCTATATATTTTTGTAAAATAAATATATATGTTGTTTTAAAGATAAATATATATGAAGTGCACAGTAAATTATATTAAAGGCAAACTATATAAATATATAGGTATATTATACACACATTATCCTGTATCTGAACAGAACAATATATGTGATGTTTGGAATATACACCTTGTACATGTAACATAACTTAGCTTGAACCGTAAGACTGGTGACAGTTGTCAGACATTCACTCTTATGAGTTTACAAACAGCACATAGACCAAAAAAAAGAAAACCATTGTGGTATGTGATAATGAACCTGTTGAGGATGTGGGTGCTGTAACATTTTCTATTGGGGAATGGTTATCAATTAAAACATGTGTACCATATAGGGACGAGCTGGATTGACAAGGTTCCATGAAGCTTACCAACATTCTTGTACTTTAGTTCCTCAGAAACCTCGAAGGGAAATGAAATCTTCAGCCTTTACAAACATGTAAACACTATTTATGGATATAATGGAAAAAAGAAGATGGAAAACAAATCTGGAGTAAAGTGGCTTCGATATCAAATCTGGAGAAAACTGACTTTAACATCCTGGTGGAAACCAGCAGTATTCTTACTGGGCAGCATCTGTTGTTTTATTTTTGTATGAAAAAATCTGTAACTAGCAGTTAGCAGCAACTGCTGGCATGAACAGTTTCGGGTTAATGTCAAACTCTGGCCGAAGCGCTAACAAAGCAAAATATAGCAATTTTTTAAATAATTCAAGTGCAATAACTCTGCTGTTTCTAGTCTTTAGTCTAGTTTTCTAACTGAACCAAGCTTTTAATAATAGTAACATCTTACTAAAGATTGGTCAAAACCAGGGCCTTGAATTCACCAACCATTCTTGAAAATATTCCTTGACTTTAGCCCAAGTATGCAAATGTCAATTACAAATATTTCTGTAAGTTTATAGCATAAACGTTTATAAGAAACTGCTATGCATAAATATGATACGTGTGTAAATACTAATAAAAAAGCAGCTTCATATGATAATTTATCTTTGATGGTCATGGGAATATTTGTGAACAAACTTTAGAGTACTTGAGCTCAAGTCTAAAAATAGTCTGAAGAATGGTTGGTGACTTCCAGGCCTGAACACAAATGAAGAAGCTAGAGTGCTATAATAGCAAAATATATAGAGGATCTTACATGAGTACTCATTTATTATTGAATTTATTAAATGAGTTGGCAAAGTGATCTAATGCGAGGCTCTTGCTGAGCATTGTATCATTTTTGCTAACAAGTTTAATAAATTCAATAATGAATGAGAACGAATGTCAGATTCTATTTATCACATAACTCACATATCAACTTTTATTGCATTTTTCCTGTCGCTTTAACAAGCGAAACCGCCATAAACCGTGGGAATTGGATCATAGTCATTATCGATTTTTTTTGACAACGCATACGCGGCTTATTTGCATACTTATATAACTAGTGGTATATCGAAAATATAGAATGGTGTTATTCCACTCCCACAGCGTAAGTTATGTGATAAAGCTTTTTATTCTTCAATATATCAAGGGCCATCCATAACAACAGTGTAACTAATCGAATATTGCTGGTTTTCAAACTTGTCCTAGATTTTATTGATATAAAGACAATGACAAAGTTTAGTTAAGACTAAATGCAAAATGAAAGTGCTAGAGTGTTAACAACTATGATTTACCAGCCACCCCATAAGCTTGTCTGGCTTTGGTTATTAGAGCTAAAAATGCCAGGGCTAGACACATGCCACACACTCGGGAACCAGTCAGTTATAGGGAAATAACGTGCGAAAATCAAAATGCCAGACAACTTTGTTTTGTTTTAAAGAGATTATGGTTTGTTTCAATTACATAGATTGAACAGACATCAGAATGGGATGAAGGGGGATTGCTTGCCCAAATTTGATATACTTGCGCAGAACATATATATTTTTATCTTAAAACATACACATTTATCGCACAACATTTAAATTTATTTTAGAATATATATATTATCTTACGAAATATGTGTTTATTTTCAATTAAACATATAGTCAACTTTGGCACCTCTTATGTTAAGTAATATACAAACAAATTAAATTTTGACTAGCGAAAACATCCACAAACCTGTAACTATAAATCACAAGTTTTAGCAGGGTTCCCATAGAGAAGATCACAAAACATACAATCACTTTTCCCTGACCAAAGTCAGTTTCCATAACCAATACTTGACACGTTTAGCTATTTTAGCCAAATAAAAACATATTTCCCATTTGGGTTTATATCAAACATTTAAAACAGGTTCTCTTATGAACTACTAAATAGAACTCCCAACAATAAATAAATATACACTAACCAAAACTCCGTAACTTCTAATGCCCCCATATTTTTATTTTTCATTGTTTTTTAATAAAAATTCTGTATTTTACGAAAGAACTATTTCGTTGGAATTTATTTTCAGTTGAGCTATTTTCAAGCTCATGCAATTAGTTCTTTTCATTAAAGTGTTTATGTAAATCGACAGCAATTCGAAATGTTATACTACGGGGCATTAGAAGTTCCTATTAGCATAGAAGAATCTTGGTTGATATGAAACATTAAAGGGACATACGGCAATCTTACTAAATGTTTTCACCTACTGTGCATTTCAGACTGCCTAGTCGTCGAATATGAGATTTTTCTTTATTACTTTCTATGTTTTCATACCTGATATGATAGAATTAAAACAGACGCTCCTCGATCTGTTTGCAATCTTGCCGTAGCCATTCGCTAAGCTTTTGAAAGTCAAAAATTCATTTTGACCCATGTTTACATTGTAATTTTAATGACAGGCGAAAACCAAATTGGCAGCGGAACATTCCATTTTTCTAGGGTAGGTTGACAAAAAAAATTGTTTGATCAATAGTGGTGAAAATAACAAAATATAAACGCATTATATTATTTAACTACCTTTTATTTGATAGATATAATGGTTTTCATTCCAAAATAAAAGTATAGTATGATTTATTGCTGGAGCTGACCATTGAACAACAGCACCACCCAAACTCACCCACCAAATATTGGCTGATTTTTCCAGGAACGGGTGTTTAAAAGACAACTGCACGTTTAGCTGGCTTATACTCTGATCCTCAGAGTTCTTCGACATGTATATATATACAGAGGTTTAGTTTGTTTTGATGCGGGAGAATATGTAAAACAAACCTGAAGATTGCAGTGTGCCTCTTTAAAAACATGTTGTCTTATAAAGCCAAGCATAACAAATATTTAGTTTCTCAAGTGGCAATATCTCTAGATGCTAGTTAAAAGAACTTGGTTTTACAAAAATATTTCAAATGTGGAATTAACAAAAAAATCAATGTATATTACATGTATTATCAACATACTTTTTTTCGTTTAAACAACACAATACTAGGTTTTCTTGGTTTAAATCAATAAATATTCCATTAAAACATACACGGGACCCCTCGCATGCATTTTTGAAATTAAACACCCATCCATCTAGATACAAAATTGAGTTTAAACAACCGCATTTCAGAAAATAGGGTTCACCCATAGAAGTTTATTAAATTGCCTTCCTGTGGTCCCGGGTTTGTTTTAATGGAACAGGTAGAGATGATGCTCTCTGTTTTACTTGGCCATATATCAACTATAACTCAAAACTTTAACAATAAATGTAACTTAATAATAACTTAATATTTCCATTTTACTTTTAACTATGAATCACTGTATATCACAAACATTTGCGAATTAACCACTTCAGTTGTTGACACGTTTGCACTATTTCTGTTTTCATGCCAACTCCACCTGTTCCCGTGGTTACTCCACAATTGCTGGACTTACCTTTTTTAAACACTGTATATCACTAACACTTATTTATTCGAAAAATTAACCACTTTTACTTGATGACTACTTTTTCCCAATGGTTTCCATAGCGACAGCACCTGTTCCCATGGTTACTCCACAACTGCTGAACTTACCTTCGGGATCTTCTACTCCGCCCGATCTGAGAGATAACATAATAGTTCCTGGCAAAATTCTGAAGACGTCGACAGAATCCTAGTTTAAAGATAACCACTCACAATCTATTTAAGGAGGATTGATTTCCTCGTTACTTGTGGTTGGTCTTTCGAAGTCCATTTCGGGTAGAACAAATCCCTTGTAACTTGAAGATGGTGTTTGGTGGACACCATTTGGAGACACAATCACACTTCTATCAGTTACTGTTGAAGTGACAATGCCATCACCACCCTCAGATGCTTCATCACTGTCACCATTCCTTGAGGCTTCCATGCTTATGGCGGCACCCGCAGATCCGTTAGTTCTCGATGCTCCGAGCAGTGCACTATTTTCCACTTTTATACCCGTATCAGCACTTGCCGCAATTTCATGGCTAAAACCATTGATAGAAACAATTCCCGAGTTCTTTACAATTGATTCAACATTTTCTAATATGCTGCTCGACTCATCAATACTAGACAAAACAACTGGTTCACTTGTTCTTGAAAAAATACCTATATCAGCATTTTCTGATACTTCATGCATGTCACCGCTACCAGAAGCCATTAATGAGTCTCTTCCAGCAAGATGATCATTTCTGGAATCTTCATCTCTTGATTTTCCATTCAACTGATTATTTCCTGATAAACTAAGTATACCACTGCCTTCTGATGGACCTGCAGTGATACATGTAAGCATACCACTGCCTTCTGATGGAGGTGCAGTGATACATGATGGACCTGCAGTGATACATGGATCCCCAGCAATAACATCAGCCCCAGCACTAGTCCCTTCTCCGCCTTCACCTTCATCTAAACTGAGAACCCCTTCTCTGTTGTCGCCGTCCAGTTGTTGTGAAAACAGCGAGGACAAGTCCCCTATTGTGAGAGCACTATCCTCTGAGTTCTTCGCCGTGCAATGTTTGTCCATCGACTTTATCAGTACCTGCATCTTCTGTTCTATGGTACCTCTGATCAGGAATCTGTGTATGTGTGTTGGTCTGAAAAATATTTAATCATATATAGCAAACAAGAGGCCCAAGAGACCCCAAGAGGGCCCAAAATGGCTCATATATCAATGGTTGTCGTCAGAAAATTCTATTAGTTCTTCTTTTAAACTAGAAGGCCGCGGCCTACATGTCAAGCCAAAGTATAAAGGACCAGATTTTAGATTTGACCAACACCAATGTCAATCCCAAAAGATATTAAATTAATGTCATTAACAGTGGGAGATGCATGTTGTAGCGGAGACCAGACATGATCTATATTTGGTCGAAAGTAGGTTACAGAGACCAGACATTATGCACATGATGTTAGATGCATATAAGGAACTTTCTGGTGAAGCCTGGTAAAAAGTTCTACAAGAAAAAAGCAAGATACGCATGTCGTAGCGAAGACAGATGTCATCCATATTTCATTGAAAGTAAAATACAGTGACCGAAATTTTGCACATGATGTTATATACATTCTGGAACATTCTGGTGAAGTTTGGTGAAAATCCTACAAGAAAGAAGCAAGATACACGTCGTAGTTGAGACCAGACATGACTTGAATTTTGTCGAAAGTAGGTCACAGCAACCCGAAATTTTGCACATGATGTTAGATGCATATAAGGAACATTGTGGTAAAATCCTGCAAGACAGAAGCAAGAAAAGCATATCCTAGCGAAGACTGGACGTGACTTGAATTTAGTCAAAAGTAGGTCACAGCGATCGGAATTTTTTGGCATATGATGTAAGATGCATATAAGTAACATTCTGGTGAAGTTTGGTGAAAATCCGGCTAGAAAGATGCAAGAGATGCATGTCTTAACAGAGAGCGGACTTGACCTATATTTTGTTGAAAGTAGGTCACAACGACCCGAAATTTTGCATATGATGTTAAAACCATATAAGCAACATTCTGGTGAAGTTTAGTGAAAAGCCTGCGAGATACGCACAAGTTTTACCCAAGTTCTAAATATAGCATATTACATATTTAAAAAAAATCGAGGGCATGGTTTTTAAACTTAAAAAAATGAAGGCCCTATCATGTTAACGAGGCAAAGTATAGCAATTTTAATCAAGGGTCGTAACTCCGCTCTAACGGGTCCGATCTGGCTGGTTTTCGAACGTATCCAAGCTTTCATTGATAATAACAATCTGGTAAAGTTTGGTAAAGATCGGATAAAAAATGAAGGCCCTATCATCTTAACGAGGCAAAATATAGCAATTTTAACTAAATCAAGGGCCATAACTCTGCTGAGGTAAAAGTTAACGGACAACAGACGACGGACACGACGGACAACTCGA
Source organism: Cyrtodaria siliqua (assembly GCA_037043455.1). NCBI lineage: Eukaryota > Metazoa > Mollusca > Bivalvia > Adapedonta > Hiatellidae > Cyrtodaria > Cyrtodaria siliqua. Next base: position 216,023 of record JAWPHD010002406.1, read on the forward strand.
CGGACAACTCGCCATCCCATAAGTTCTGCTGGCCATTGGCCAGAAGAGCTAAAAACTTGCAAATTAAAAATGAAGTAAACGTCAATCCATCAAAAGCATGATAGATTCATGATGGAATAAACAGTATTTGCACTTGTTCAACAAGTTTAAAATTATTGGTTCAACATGTAATGCAATAGGGATTATAACTGTTGTAAAGAGGCTTATGGAGGCACTGTATATTCAGCACATTTGGAAACGCAACACTTTAAAACTTGTTTTTGAATTTCTAGAGATGGAATGAAGTCCTCATGCAAAATGTATTTCAACTATTAAAAGAAGTAGAGGAAATCTTATGCAACTGATTATATTAATTGGACACAAATTAAAACCTGAGAAAACTTACTTTGTTTGCCCGATGCGATGCACTCTGCCTATCGCCTGCAGTTCCTGGGCTGGGTTCAGAATAGGCTCAACCAGCAGGACATGGGTGGCTTCTATCAAGTTCAGGCCATTCGCGCCTGAATGTACCGGAAGTAGCAATGTTGTTACATCCTCATATTGCTTGAAGGCAGACAAGTTTTGCTGAAATCAAGTCATATTATTTTTTACACCAATTTGTTTATTTGTTTTGTTTTCTTGTTTTTTTTCCTAAATTGAAGTAAAAACTAAATTCAAAATGTTGATTTCCTATTTAAACAAGAGGTCAATGACCTTGAAGCTCTACTGATTGATTTTGATTTCAGGAAGTAGTCGCTACAGACTTGTTTTTTGAAAATCTATTTTTAACCGTGGCGGCCATCTTGAATTTCCGGCCGACCTGAAATTTTGCTAAGATCAATAAGACATTAAGAGCAACATTCCTGTGAAGTTTCATGAAAATCCATCAGGTAGTTTCAAAGAAGTAGTCTCTACAAGTTTTCATTATATAACTCTATGTAAACAAAGCAGCCATGTTTAAGGTCAAATCAAAACGATTTTCGACAAGGACCAACATCATGTCATACTGATCATTTTAGAAAAAGTCCCATATCAATATCTCTTATTGTTTTGAAGAAGTAGTCGCTACAAACATATTTATTTTAAATCTATTTTTAGCTGTGGCGGCCATCTGGAATTTCCGGCAGACCTGAAATTTTTCTAGGATCAACTAGACATCAAGAGCAACATTCCTGTGAAGTTTCATGAACATCCGTCAAGTAGTTTCAGAGGAGTAATCGCTACAAGTTTTTACTATATAACTCTATGTAACCAAAGATGGCCACTGGCAGCCATGTTTAACGTCGAATCAAAATAATTTTCCACAAGGATCTACATCATGTCATGCTGATCATTTTAGAAAAAGTCCCATATCAATATCACTTATAGTTTTCAAGAAGTAGTCGCTACAAACTTATTTTTTAAAAATCTATTTTTAGCTGTGACGGCCATCTTGAATTTCCGGCCGACCTGAAATTTTGATAGGATCAATTAGACATCAAGAGCAACATTCCTGTAAAGTTTCATGACAATCCGCCAAGTACTTTCAGAGGAGTAGTCGCTACAAGTTTTTACTATATAACTCTATGTAAACAAAGATGGCCGCTGGCAGCCATGTTTAACGTTGAATCATAACGATTTTTGACTAAGATCAACATCATGTAATGCTGATCATTTTAGAAAAAGTCCATATCAATATCACTTATAGTTTTCAAGAAGTAGTCGCTACAAACTTATTTTTTAAAAATCTATTTTTAGCTGCGACGGCCATCTTGAATTTCCGGCCGACCTGAAATTTTTCTAGGATCAATTAGACATCAAGAGCAACATTCCTGTAAAGTTTCATGACAATCCGCCAAGTAGTTTCAGAGTAGTAGTCGCTACAAGTTTTAACTATATAACTCTATGTAAACAAAGATGGCCGCTGGCAGCCATGTTTAACGTTGAATCAAAACAATTTTTGACTAGGATCAACATCATGTCATGCTGATCATTTTAGAAAAAGTCCCATATCAATATCACTTATAGTTTTCAAGAAGAAGTCGCTACAAACTTGTATTTTAAAACTCTATTTTTAGCTTTGGCGGCCATCTTGGATTTCACATCAACATGAATTTTTGCTAGGATCAACTAGACTTTATGGGCAACATTTCTGTAAAGTTTCATGAATATCCATCCAGTAGTTTGAGCTGTGAAGTCGCTACAAATAAAAGTTTACGGACAGACAGACGGACAGACGGACGGACGACGGACTCCGCACCACGGCATAAGCTCTGCTGATCTCTGATCAGTAGAGCTAAAAATAACACCATTAACTGGGTTGAATATTCTCAAATCTTTATGTACATAGCTTTGCCAAATCTCAGTTATGTACGTTTAAAGTTCATTTACTAAACTAACCTTACATATATAATTGAATTGAATTGAATGTTGTTTTACGGCTCATCAACACAGTAAAGGTTATTTAGAGCCGCCCCAGAGAGAGGGGAAGGATACATAGGAATCAGGGAACCTGCCCTACTCTTGTTATCGAATAGATTCCTATGGTTCTTTAACGTGCTCGGAGGATAGACCGATACACGGGACCGCCCGGTTTACGTCCCCATCCGACGGACGAGGCTAAGGGAAAGTGTCTTGCCCAAGAACACACCGACGGAACTCAGTGGCACCACGGAGGATTGAACCTGGGGCCTCAGGTTACAAATCCGCCGCTCTACTGACTGCGCCACGCCTGCCCTATATATAAAGGGCACAATCAGAAGGATCCCTACAAGCCAAGTACACGACACCACAAACATAAAAGGGTTTACAAAAGGGGTACTGCCTTGGATTGGTCAGTGGCAAAAAGACCCCTGGGGGTTTAAACCTAAATCTAGGGTGCACGGTAAGACCATGTTTACAAACCTGAAATTTTCCAGCAGTATACAGGGCCTTGTATTCCACCCCATTGGCATCCAAGGCATTAGCTATCACACTTAGTACGTCAGTCCACTACAATGCAATAACAAACACTATCACAAATGGCCATGTGTCTAACATCCAGACCTACGGAAATTGTCAAATCAAGTGCTCAAACCTGTATTAAGAGACCAATAAAGGGAAGACCAAAATTGGTCTCTTAACACAGGGGATCTCTTAACACAGGGGATCTCTTGATACAGGTGATCTCTTAACACATGTGGTCACTTAATACAGGTGGTCTCTTAACACAGGTGATATCTTAACACAGGGGGTCACTTAATACAGGTGTATTTTATTTAAAAAACAAGAGGCCCAAGAGGGCCTGTGAACGCTCTACTGGCTGTTATACCATTGATGAATCGAGTCATACTACATGGTGTCTAGAGTGTACACAAGGTTTTTCAAGTATTTGACCTAGTGACCTAGTTTTTGACCCCATGGGACCCATTTTCGAACTTGACCAAAATATAATTAAGACAACATTTCGACAAAGTTTCATCAAGATCGGGTCAGAAATATGGCCTCTAGAGTGTACTAGTGACCTAGTTTTTGACCCTGTGTGACCCTGTGTGACCCATTTTCGAACTTTAGCAAGCTATAATTGAGACAAATATTCTGACAAAATTGCATCAAGATCGGGTCAAAAATATGGCCTCTAGAGTGTACACACGGTTTTTCCAAAGTTTGACCTAGTGACCTAGTTTTTAACACCATGTGACCCATTTTTGAACTTGACAAAGATATAATTAAGACAAACATTTTGACAAAGAGTGTACACAAGGTTTTTCCAATATTTGACCTAGCGACCTAGTTTTTAACCCCATGTGACCCATTTTCAAACTTGACCAAGATATAATTAAGACAAACATTCTGACAAAGTTGCATCAAGCTCGGGTCAAAAATATGGCCTCTAGGTGTACACAAGGTTTTTCCAATATTTGACCTAGTGTCCTAGTTTTTAACTTCATGTGACCCATTTCCGAACTTGATCAAGATATAATTAAGATAAACAATTTGACAAAATTTCATCAAGATTGGGTAACAAATATGACCTCTAGAGTGTACACAAGTTTTTTCAAGTATTTGACCTAGTGACCTAGTTTTTGACCCCACATGACCCATTTTTGAACTTGACAAAGATATAATTAAGACAAACATTTTGACAAAGAGTGTACACAAGGTTTTTCCAATATTTGACCTAGCGACCTAGTTTTTAACCCCATGTGACCCATTTTCAAACTTGACCAAGATATAATTAAGACAAACATTCTGACAAAGTTGCATCAAGCTCGGGTCAAAAATATGGCCTCTAGGTGTACACAAGGTTTTTCCAATATTTGACCTAGTGTCCTAGTTTTTAACTTCATGTGACCCATTTCCGAACTTGATCAAGATATAATTAAGATAAACAATTTGACAAAATTTCATCAAGATTGGGTAACAAATATGACCTCTAGAATGTACACAAGTTTTTTCAAGTATTTGACCTAGTGACCTAGTTTTTGACCCCACATGACCCATTTTTGAACTTGACCGAGATTTCATTGAGACAAACATTCTGACAAAGTTTCATCAAGATCGGGTCAAAAACATGGCCTCTAGAGTGTACACACGGTTTTTCCAAAGTTTGACCTAGTGACCTAGTTTTTAACACCATGTGACCCATTTTTGAACTTGACCAAGATATAATTAAGACAAACATTTTGACAAAGTTGCATCAAGCTCGGGTAAAAAATATGGCCTTTAGAGTGTACACAAGGTTTTTCCAATATTTGACCTAGTGTCCTAGTTTTTGACCCCTCATGACCCATTTTTGAACTTGACCGAGATTTCATTGAGACAAACAATTAAGATAACATTCTGACAAAGTTTCATCAAGATTGGGTCAGAAACACGGCTTCTAGAGTGTACACAAGGTTTTTCAAGTATTTGACCTAGTGACCTAGTTTTTAACCCCATGTGGCCCATTTTCAATCTTGACCAAGATATAATTAAGACAAACATTCTGACAAAGTTGCATCAAGCTCGGGTCAAAAATATGGCCTCTAGAGTGTACACAAGGTTTTCCCAATATTTGACCTAGTGACCTAGTTTTTGACCCCATATGACCCATTTTCGAACTTGACCGAGATTTCATTGAGACAAACAATTAAGATAAACATTCTGACAAAGTTGCATCAAGCTCGGGTCAAAAATATGGCCTCTAGAGTGTACAAAAGGTTTTTCCAATATTTGACCTAGTGACCTAGTTTTTTACTTCATGTGACCCATTTTCGAACTTGATCAAGATATAATTAAGATAAACAATTTGACAAAGTTTCATGAAGATTGGGTCAGAAATACGGCTTCTAGAGTGTACACAAGGTTTTTCAAGTATTTGACCTAGTGACCTAGTTTTTAACCCCATGTGACCCATTTTCAAACTTGACCAAGATATAATTAAGACAAACATTCTGACAAAGTTGCATCAAGCTCGGGTCAAAAATATGGCCTTTAGAGTGTACACAAGGTTTTTCGAATATTTGACCTAGTGTCCTAGTTTTTGACCCCACATGACCCATTTTTGAACTTGACCGAGATTTCATTGAGACAAACATTCTGACAAAGTTTCATCAAGATCGGGTCAAAAACATGGCCTCTAGAGTGTACACACGGTTTTTCCAAAGTTTGACCTAGTGACCTAGTTTTTAACACCATGTGACCCAGTTTTGAACTTGACCAAGATATAATTAAGACAAACATTTTGACAAAGTTTCATCAAGATTGGGTCAGAAATACGGCTTCTAGAGTGTACACAAGGTTTTTCAAGTATTTGACCTAGTGACCTAGTTTTTAACCCCATGTGACCCATTTTCAAACTTGACCAAGATATAATTAAGACAAACATTCTGACAAAGTTGCATCAAGCTCGGGTCAAAAATATGGCCTCTAGAGTGTACACACGGTTTTTCCAAAGTTTGACCTAGTGACCTAGTTTTTGACCCCTCATGACCCATTTTTGAACTTGACCGAGATTTCATTGAGACAAACAATTAAGATAACATTCTGACAAAGTTTCATCAAGATTGGGTCAGAAACACTGCTTCTAGAGTGTACACAAGGTTTTTCAAGTATTTGACCTAGTGACCTAGTTTTTAACCCCATGTGGCCCATTTTCAATCTTGACCAAGATATAATTAAGACAAACATTCTGACAAAGTTGCATCAAGCTCGGGTCAAAAATATGGCCTCTAGAGTGTACACAAGGTTTTCCCAATATTTGACCTAGTGACCTAGTTTTTGACCCCATATGACCCATTTTCGAACTTGACCGAGATTTCATTGAGACAAACAATGTAGATAAACATTCTGACAAAGTTGCATCAAGCTCGGGTCAAAAATATGGCCTCTAGAGTGTACAAAAGGTTTTTCCAATATTTGACCTAGTGACCTAGTTTTTTACTTCATGTGAGCCATTTTCGAACTTGATCAAGATATAATTAAGATAAACAATTTGACAAAGTTTCATGAAGAATGGGTCAGAAATACGGCTTCTAGAGTGTACACAAGGTTTTTCAAGTATTTGACCTAGTGACCTAGTTTTTAACCCCATGTGACCCATTTTTAAACTTGACCAAGATATAATTAAGACAAACATTCTGACAAAGTTGCATCAAGCTCGGGTCAAAAATATGGCCTTTAGAGTGTACACAAGGTTTTTCGAATATTTGACCTAGTGTCCTAGTTTTTGACCCCACATGACCCATTTTTGAACTTGACCGAGATTTCATTGAGACAAACATTCTGACAAAGTTTCATCAAGATCAGGTCAAAAACATGGCCTCTAGAGTGTACACACGGTTTTTCCAAAGTTTGACCTAGTGACCTAGTTTTTAACACCATGTGACCCAGTTTTGAACTTGACCAAGATATAATTAAGACAAACATTTTGACAAAGTTTCATCAAGATTGGGTCAGAAATACGGCTTCTAGAGTGTACACAAGGTTTTTCAAGTATTTGACCTAGTGACCTAGTTTTTAACCCCATGTGACCCATTTTCAAACTTGACCAAGATATAATTAAGACAAACATTCTGACAAAGTTGCATCAAGCTCGGGTCAAAAATATGGCCTCTAGAGTGTACACACGGTTTTTCCAAAGTTTGACCTAGTGACCTAGTTTTTGACCCCTCATGACCCATTTTTGAACTTGACCGAGATTTCATTGAGACAAACAATTAAGATAACATTCTGACAAAGTTTCATCAAGATTGGGTCAGAAACACTGCTTCTAGAGTGTACACAAGGTTTTTCAAGTATTTGACCTAGTGACCTAGTTTTTAACCCCATGTGGCCCATTTTCAATCTTGACCAAGATATAATTAAGACAAACATTCTGACAAAGTTGCATCAAGCTCGGGTCAAAAATATGGCCTCTAGAGTGTACACAAGGTTTTCCCAATATTTGACCTAGTGACCTAGTTTTTGACCCCATATGACCCATTTTCGAACTTGACCGAGATTTCATTGAGACAAACAATTAAGATAAACATTCTGACAAAGTTGCATCAAGCTCGGGTCAAAAATATGGCCTCTAGAGTGTACAAAAGGTTTTTCCAATATTTGACCTAGTGACCTAGTTTTTTACTTCATGTGACCCATTTTCGAACTTGATCAAGATATAATTAAGAAAAACAATTTGACAAAGTTTCATGAAGATTGGGTCAGAAATACGGCTTCTAGAGTGTACACAAGGTTTTTCAAGTATTTGACCTAGTGACCTAGTTTTTAACCCCATGTGACCCATTTTCAAACTTGATTAAGATATAATTAAGACAAACATTCTGACAAAGTTGCATCAAGCTCGGGTCAAAAATATCGCCTTTAGAGTGTACACAAGGTTTTTCGAATATTTGACCTAGTGTCCTAGTTTTTGACCCCACATGACCCATTTTTGAACTTGACCGAGATTTGATTGAGACAAACATTCTGACAAAGTTTCATCAAGATCGGGTCAAAAACATGGCCTCTAGAGTGTACACACGGTTTTTCCAAAGTTTGACCTAGTGACCTAGTTTTTAACACCATGTGACCCAGTTTTGAACTTGACCAAGATATAATTAAGACAAACATTTTGACAAAGTTTCATCAAGATTGGGTCAGAAATACGGCTTCTAGAGTGTACACAAGGTTTTTCAAGTATTTGACCTAGTGACCTAGTTTTTAACCCCATGTGACCCATTTTCAAACTTGACCAAGATATAATTAAGACAAACATTCTGACAAAGTTGCATCAAGCTCGGGTCAAAAATATGGCCTCTAGAGTGTACACACGGTTTTTCCAAAGTTTGACCTAGTGACCTAGTTTTTGACCCCTCATGACCCATTTTTGAACTTGACCGAGATTTCATTGAGACAAACAATTAAGATAACATTCTGACAAAGTTTCATCAAGATTGGGTCAGAAACACTGCTTCTAGAGTGTACACAAGGTTTTTCAAGTATTTGACCTAGTGACCTAGTTTTTAACCCCATGTGGCCCATTTTCAATCTTGACCAAGATATAATTAAGACAAACATTCTGACAAAGTTGCATCAAGCTCGGGTCAAAAATATGGCCTCTAGAGTGTACACAAGGTTTTCCCAATATTTGACCTAGTGACCTAGTTTTTGACCCCATATGACCCATTTTCGAACTTGACCGAGATTTCATTGAGACAAACAATTAAGATAAACATTCTGACAAAGTTGCATCAAGCTCGGGTCAAAAATATGGCCTCTAGAGTGTACAAAAGGTTTTTCCAATATTTGACCTAGTGACCTAGTTTTTTACTTCATGTGACCCATTTTCGAACTTGATCAAGATATAATTAAGATAAACAATTTGACAAAGTTTCATGAAGATTGGGTCAGAAATACGGCTTCTAGAGTGTACACAAGGTTTTTCAAGTATTTGACCTAGTGATCTAGTTTTTAACCCCATGTGACCCATTTTCAAACTTGACCAAGATATAATTAAGACAAACATTCTGACAAAGTTGCATCAAGCTCGGGTCAAAAATATCGCCTTTAGAGTGTACACAAGGTTTTTCGAATATTTGACCTAGTGTCCTAGTTTTTGACCCCACATGACCCATTTTTGAACTTGACCGAGATTTCATTGTGACAAACATTCTGACAAAGTTTCATCAAGATCGGGTCAAAAACATGGCCTCTAGAGTGTACACACGGTTTTTCCAAAGTTTGACCTAGTGACCTAGTTTTTAACACCATGTGACCCAGTTTTGAACTTGACCAAGATATAATTAAGACAAACATTTTGACAAAGTTTCATCAAGATTGGGTCAGAAATACGGCTTCTAGAGTGTACACAAGGTTTTTCAAGTATTTGACCTAGTGACCTAGTTTTTAACCCCATGTGACCCATTTTCAAACTTGAACAAGATATAATTAAGACAAACATTTTGACAAAGATGCATCAAGCTCGGGTCAAAAATATGGCCTCTAGAGTGTACACACGGTTTTTCCAAAGTTTGACCTAGTGACCTAGTTTTTGACCCCTCATGACCCATTTTTGAACTTGACCGAGATTTCATTGAGACAAACAATTAAGATAACATTCCGACAAAGTTTCATCAAGATTGGGTCAGAAACACGGCTTCTAGAGTGTACACAAGGTTTTTCAAGTATTTGACCTAGTGACCTAGTTTTTAACCCCATGTGGCCCATTTTCAATCTTGACCAAGATATAATTAAGACAAACATTCTGACAAAGTTGCATCAAGCTCGGGTCAAAAATATGGCCTCTAGAGTGTACACAAGGTTTTCCCAATATTTGACCTAGTGACCTAGTTTTTGACCCCATATGACCCATTTTCGAACTTGACCGAGATTTCATTGAGACAAACAATTAAGATAAACATTCTGACAAAGTTGCATCAAGCTCGGGTCAAAAATATGGCCTCTAGAATGTACAAAAGGTTTTTCCAATATTTGACCTAGTGACCTAGTTTTTTACTTCATGTGACCCATTTTCGAACTTGATCAAGATATAATTAAGATAAACAATTTGACAAAGTTTCATGAAGATTGGGTCAGAAATACGGCTTCTAGAGTGTACACAAGGTTTTTCAAGTATTTGACCTAGTGACCTAGTTTTTAACCCCATGTGACCCATTTTCAAACTTGACCAAGATATAATTAAGACAAACATTCTGACAAAGTTGCATCAAGCTCGGCTCAAAAATATGGCCTTTAGAGTGTACACACGGTTTTTCCAAAGTTTGACCTAGTGACCTAGTTTTTGACCCCACATGACCCATTTTCGAACTTGACCGAGATTTCATTGAGACAAACAATTAAGATAAACATTCTGACAAAGTTGCATCAAGCTCGGGTCAAAAATATGGCCTCTAGAGTGTACACAAGGTTTTTCCAATATTTGACCTAGTGACCTAGTTTTTAACTTCATGTGACCCATTTTCGCACTTGATCAAGATATTATTAAGATAAACAATTTGACAAAGTTTCATCAAGATTGGGTCAGAAATACGGCTTCTAGAGTGTACACAAGGTTTTTCAAGTATTTGACCTAGTGATCTAGTTTTTAACCCCATGTGACCCATTTTCAAACTTGACCAAGATATAATTAAGACAAACATTCTGACAAAGTTGCATCAAGCTCGGGTCAAAAATATCGCCTTTAGAGTGTACACAAGGTTTTTCGAATATTTGACCTAGTGTCCTAGTTTTTGACCCCACATGACCCATTTTTGAACTTGACCAAGATATAATTAAGACAAACATTTTGACAAAGTTTCATCAAGATCGGGTCAGAAATACGGCTTCTAGAGCTTACACAAGGTTTTTCAAGTATTTGACCTAGTGACCTAGTTTTTAACCCCATGTGACCCATTTTTAAACTTGACCAAGATATAATTAAGACAAACATTCTGACAAAGTTTCATCAAGATCGGGTCAAAAATATGGCCTCTAGAGTGTACACACGTTTTTTTCCAAAGTTTGACCTAGTGACCTAGATTTTAACACCATGTGACCCATTTTTGAACTTGACCAAGATATAATTAAGACAAACATTTTGACAAAGTTTCATCAAGATTGGGTCAAAAATATGGCCTCTAGAGTGTACGCAGGGTTTTTCCAATATTTGACCTAGTGACCGAGTTTTTAACTTCATGTGACCCATTTTCGAACTTGATCAAGATATAATTAAGATAAACAATTTGAAAAAGTTTCATCAAGATTGGGTAACAAATATGACCTCTAGAGTGTACACAAGTTTTTTCAAGTATTTGACCTAGTGACCTAGTTTTTGACCCCACATGACCCATTTTTGAACTTGTCCGAGATTTCATTAAGACAAACATTCTGACAAAGTTTCATCAAGATCAGGTCAAAAATATGGCCTCTAGAGTGTACACACGGTTTTTCCAAAGTTTGACCTAGTGACCTAGTTTTTAACACCATGTGAACTTGACCAAGATATAATTAAGACAAACATTTTGACAAAGTTTCATGAAAATTGGGTCAGAAATACGTCTTCTAGAGTATACACAAGTCTTTTCAAGTATTTGACCTAGTGACCTAGTTTTTAACCCCATGTGACCCATTTTCAAACTTGACCAAGATATAATTAAGACAAACATTCTGACAAAGTTGCATCAAGCTCGGGTCAAAAATATGGCCTTTAGAGTGTACACAAGGTTTTTCCAATATTTGACCTAGTGACCTAGTTTTTAACCCCACATGATCCATTTTCGAACTTGACCGAGATTTCATTGAGACAAACATTCTGACAAAGTTTCATGATGATTGCATCAGAAATGTGGCCTCTAGAGTGTACACAAGCAAAAGTTAACGGACGGACGACGGACGGACGACGGACAACGGAAGACGGACAACACACCATCCCATAAGCTCTGCTGGCCCTTGGCCAGTAGAGCTAACAATAAACTTGGGAACTAAACAATGGTGAGGGCTATTCTAATAAAACGTACACCGAACACCAGGCACTTTTGAAATTGAACACCCCATAGATGCAAAATTTAGTTTAAAGAACCAAATTTCAGAAAATAGGGTTCACCCATAGATGTTTCATAAATTGCCTTACTGGGGTCCCGGGTATGTTTTAATGGAATGAGCAGATTTGAATCTATTTAAAATTATGAAAGTGTAGATTGATCATTCTTATCAACTCATTAATAAGCAGCAAATTGGAGCATGTTTGAATACTATCAAAGAATATATCTACAAAACTTGATGAAATTTCACCTGTGGTATAAGAAAAAGAAGATAATTGACATTGTGGACAGGTGATGTACAAAATATGTTTACAATAGCTCACACAAGCTTTTGCAAACTAATAAAGTGGTTGATGAGGACAGCCATATCTGTAGTCTGCAGATAATAATTATATGCCTACATTGCAACAAAGGATCAAGAGTCAGAGTTGGTGAAAGATAAATTCATCCAAATCCAAACTGACTTCTGAAAACACTGATGAATTCTAGAAATACTAACTGTCGAGAAGACCAGTGATTTTGCCTTGGGATCTTGTCTCTTGATCTTGAGCAGACATTGTACCACAGCTTCTACTTTTGTAGAGTGACTTCCCTGAATTGGTAAAATACATCCATGTATGTACTATTAAACAATGTACTATTAAAAAATGGTGACATACACATTCAAATGTTACAGTTCGGATATTTCCTACAAATAATCGTATAATACATTGCTAGACAACATACTTAAAAGTCTCCCGATTGAATTACCAAAACACATTGAAATTAAACCAAATTTAAAGATTTGAAAGATAACTGAAGGAGACGTTTTCCAGCTACAGTCAAACTTTTTGTAAGAAACCATTAATACGGGAAAAAAAGGAATTGATCTCGTAACACAAGTGATCTCTTAATAGAGGTTGTGTTAATTTAAAACAATACAAATGGGAATTAAAATGGTTGTCTCAAAAAGCAGGTGGTTTGTTAATAGAGTGGCCTCTTGATCAAGTTTGAATCTACAAGAGAACTGACCTGGATCCTTATGTCATCTCCCTCTCCCAGCTGATGGTCTGGCTTTGTCGTCACAAATGAGATCTCCCCTTGGTGGGTGCTCTGCCGACAAACGGCACACTTGACAGAAAAGTTACGTCGACCGAAGCTTGCGCGCTCCGACAGTATTCGTATACACTCTATACAATAGCAGTGTCCACATTGCATGACACTCCACTGGAATTAAAAAGTATGAAATATATAAAGATATTCAAGATGGATTAAATACTGGTTCTCATTTTGTTTTATGTCTTTATTTCGCAGTTGAAACAAAATAAAATATTGTTTAATAATTTTCGCCAGTAACGCCATTGCGATTAACTAAACATCTACCAATTTGTATCAATGTATAAAGTTTAGTAAGTTTATATCTTACCGGGCTTAGAACGAGAGTTGTCGGGTGAGAGCACACGCAATTTTCGAGCCAGTGTCTTTTTATTGGGAAATTAATTTGAAGAAGGCGCATAATTCTGTTAAAATTCATAACGAAGTAAGGGCACGTGGCTGTACAAGTTCATCTGATGAAATTGAATACATGTGTAAAGCGTCATTGAGTTCCTTTAAGTGGTTTCTGAGATGTGTGCTTAACGTAAAAGGTTAACGGACACCAATGCCTGGGCGAGTAATATAGCTCGCTTTTTTGAAGAATTATTAAATGAAAAACCTTAACTAGAATTAATGAAGCATAAAAGTAGGTCATAGGCAGTCAGTGTAACCTACTTCTGGTTGTTTAGTACTCATCTAGATGTATCTTTGTATAAAGTTTATGGAGTGTAGAGCCCTTGATAGTTTGTAACGCCCTATTATTACTGCTGTTAATTCAACAAGAGGCCCAAGAGGGCCTGTGGACGCTCTACTGGCTCACGATAACATTTATGTATAAGGGGCCATAAGTCTTTCAAAAATCACTCAACCAGAACATGGCAATGACAGGGGCAACTAGGCTTAGTACTGATCATTCTCGCCATGATTGGCTGAAATCTGGCAGAGTTCAGAAGAGACTAATCTGGACAAAGTTCACAACTAGGCTTGATACTGATCATCCTTGTAAAGTTTCGTCTATATCCAGTCAGGGGTTCAGGAAAACTAGCCCGGAAAAAAATTGTGGTATCAAAATCCTTTAAAGGGCCATAACTCAGCCAAATATCTGTAAACCAGAACGTGACAATGACATGCACAACTAGATTTGGTGCTGATCATCCCTGCAAAGTTTCATTGAAATCTGGTGAGGGGTTCAGGAGAAGTAGATCAAAGTTTGTGTATTAAAACCTTTAAAGGGCCATAATTCTGCCAAAAAAATCATTCAACCGGAATACGGCAATGATTTGCACAACTAGACATGGAATTGATCATCCCTAAAAAGCTTCGTTTAAATCCGGCCAGGTGTTCAGGAGAACTAGTCAGAACAAAGTTTGTGTATTAAAATCTTTAAAGGGCCGTAACTCGGCCAAAAATCATTCAACCGGAACACGGCGATGATTTGCACAGCTAGACATAGAATTGATCATCCTTAAAAAGTTTCGTTTAATCCGGTCAGGGTTCAGGAGAACTAGTCAGAACAAAGTTTGTGTATTAAAACCTTTAAAGGGCTATAATTCCGCCAAAATCATTCAACTGGAACACGGTGACTATGTACAACTAGGCTTGGTACTGATCATCCCTCCAAAGTTTCAATGAAATACGGCCAAATGAAGGCCCTTTCGTCTTAATATGAGGCCAAGATATAGCATATTTCAGAAAATCAAGGGCCATGACTCCGATGTAAATGTTCAAATCTGAATGGTTTTCGAACTTGTCCAAGCTTTCATTGATATTAACAATCTGGTAAAGTTTCTTAAAGATCGAATGAAAGATAAAGGCCCTATCGTCTTAACAAGGCAAAATATAGCATTTTTAACTAAATCAAGAGCCAATACTCCGCTGTTAATGGTCCGATAAAGCTGGTTTTCGAACTTGTCCGAGTTTTCATTTATATAAACAATCTGGTAAAGTTTGGTAAAGATTGAATGAAAGATGAAGGCCCTATCGTCTTAATGAGGCAAAATATAGCATATTTAACTAAATCAAGGGCAATAACTCCGCTGTTAATGGTCCGATCTAGTTGGTTTTTGAACTTTCTGAGCTTTCATTGATATTAACAATCTGTGCAAGTTTGGTAAAGATCAAATAATAAAAGAAGGTGCTAGTGTTCACAAGGCTTAATATGGCATTTTTCAGCAAAACAAGGGCCATAACTTTAGTGAAATTATTTCGATCTTGTCGGTTTTTGAACTTGTCCGAGCTTTCATTGATTTAAAGACACTGGCAAAGTTAAGTAAAGGTCTGATTAATAATGAAGGCCCTAGAGTGTTCACAAGGCAGAACATAGCATTTTTCAGAAAAAACAAGGGCAATAACTCCGGTATTACTGATCCGATTTAGCTGTTTTTCAAACTTGTTTGAGCTTTCATTGATATTAACAATCAGTGCAAGTTTGTTAACGATCAAATAATAAATGAAGTTGTTAGAGCGTTCACAAGGCAGAAAATAGCAATTTTCAGAAAAAACAAGGGCCATAACTCCGATGTTACTAATCCGATTTGGCAGGTTTTCAAACTTGTCCGTGCTTTAATTGATATTAACAATCTGTGCAAGTTTGGTAAAGATCAAATAATAAATAAATGTGCTAGAGTGTTCACAAGGCTTTGTATGGCATTTTTCAGCAAAACAAGGGCCATAACTCCGGTGAAATTTATCCGATCCGGCTGGTTATCGAACTTGTCCGAGCTTTCATTGATATAAGCCCTAGAGTGTTCACAAGGTAAAAGTTAACAGACGGACGGAAGACGGACGACGGACGACGGACGACGCGCCATCGCATAAGCTCTGCTGGCCTTCGGCCAGTAGAGCTAAAAACAGAATATAGGTTGTTTTTTCAGGTGCCAATTTATGCAATGTTATTTAGTATACAGCAACATGGTGCAAATATCAGTGCAAATATCAGGGTAAATATCTGTATATCAGTGCATACATCAGTTATATCAGTCAAGATATGTGTAAATATCAGTATATCAGTGCAAATTTCAGTGCACATATCAGAATATCAGTACAAATATCAGTAAATATTTGTGCAAATTGGTGTATATCAGTGCTAATACCAATGCTAACATCAGTATAACATGCACAGACTTAGAAGGGTGACCATCTCAAGAACTGGATCTTTTTTTTATCACTCACCGAACTCCCAAGCTCCTGCTGACATATAGGACATGGCTCTGGATTATCTCCCCCTGTGTTGTCCGCCTGATTCTTCGCCAAATTTTTAAGGTAGAGCAGCTGCCCAAGTTTCTTCCTGAGATCTCCATTGGCAATGATTCTGTCTGATGCTAACTTCAACTTGTGGTGCGGAATCTAAGAATTGAATGTTGATTTCAAATATAAATGGCGTTTTTTTCATTTTTAAACATACATCTATTGCCATTCCTTATTATTGAATGGCAAGCATATGCAGAAAATAAAATGAAGAGCATTTTGAAAACTGTATTACACATACAGAACACAACATACACATATTCAGTCTTAATAATGCTTAAAGACATTTTCCTGCTAATTTTAGGGTTGCATTACACATTAGATGACCCTTCCCATAAAAGAGAAATCTTAATGTGTAACATTATGTACCTAAACAACCCAAATTTATATGACAACTATTTCAAAAGTTACTGAAACACCTACTTCGGTAAGTGAAATGGATTTGTCGTCTGTAAATACAGTTATTCAAACCTCGACTCTTTCCAAGATGTTGGGTTGCGGCGTCTCGGGTACCGGTTCAGCAGGCAGCCGGAGTCTCAGTCTGGTTGTTGACATGTCCAACTCATCAAACGATGCAACGTGTTCCTTTATACCTGCCCAGTGAGTCCTCATTCGCTGTTGAATAGTAAAATAGTCAATATCACAACAGAAAGGGTATTTCATCAATTGAACAGGTTAACATACTATTTTTTTATTATACAATAAAAGGTGCGAATTTTTTTCCAGAACATGCAGCAACCTAGGCATTTACATGCTGCAAATTAGGCATTTACGTGCTGCAAACTAGGCAATTACATGCAACAATCTAGGCATTTACATGCTGCAATCTAGGTATTTACATGCTGCAGTCTAGTCATTTACATGCAGCAATCTAGGCATTTACATGCAGCAATCTAGGAATTTACATTCTGCAAATTAGGATTTTACATGCTGCAATCTAGGTGTTTACATGCTGCAATCTAGAAATTTACATGCTGCAATCTAGGCATGTATATTCTTCAATCTGGTCATTTACATTCTGCAATCTAGTCATTTACATACTGCAATCTAGGTATTTACATGCAGCATCCTGCAATTAAGGTAAGTTTTTAAGTTTTTATTTTGTATGCATTTTGCATACAAGGAGCCCGTCGGGCCTATTAATATTTTTTTTTAATTGACCTCAAAATCCTCATGACAAAATACTCCCATGTGTATTCAATACTCCCATGTGTATTCTGAACTATGAAAACACTTGCAATAAAATAATTAAAATGTGTCATACGCAAACTGAAACAATAAGAAGTTTGAATATTTTGCCTGGCGTCGTGTCGGCAGTTTGTCATAACTTTGAGATCGACAATTTCTGACGTAAAACTACATTATCCTGCTATTAGGGTTGTGTTTTCTTTCCTCTTTGATAAGAAATACCATTTTTTGGAATTCAAAACACAATAATGCATGAAAAAAGTTCCTAATTGATGGTATTTCGATTGAATGTTTGTGAAATTTTCGGGCCATAAAAGTGCGGTGTCATAGTAGTTCGGATGGAACATAATTTCGGATTTTTTTTTTTTTTTTTTTTTTTTTACATAATCGAATTATAAAAACATTTCTATTCATTATTTAATCCATCATTCTTTCTTTTATCATGTGTAAGGAGTTCCTGGAATCCTACTTTTAAATGACTTCTACTCTAGGCTCCTAATTTTTTAACTTGGAGAAAGTGGTGACAAAATGAAAAATATAGCCAGAGGAGGCCCTGATAGTCTAATAAAACCTGATTAAAAATTTGGCTCCAAGTTCGGCTCCAGTTTCACCAAGTCGGCTCTGATTATTATCGTTTGGCAAAAGTGCTAGTACTCTCCTTTGCATCGGTTGTAAATTTCAATTTAATATTCTATTCTAACGAAGTGATAAATAAGTCTGCTGACTAGGGAGCATAAAGTGGTAACAAAAAGAAAAATATAGTCAGGGGAGGTTCTGAGTTTGAGTAATACATACGTAACACATGTGTGCTATAAAAGTGAATAAAGACACATTTCCACTAAGAAAAAAATATTGGACCTTTTCATTTTAAATCAGGGCCTGTCCATTTTAAATCAGGGCCTGTCCATTTTAAATCAGGGCCTGTCCATTTTCAGAAGCAACAAGCCATGGGCCTGTCTCTTAAAATAATTTTCTGTGAGCACTGATTTGGCTGACTGACCATTTAAAAAAAAATCATAGAAACTTATACCAATGCTTCCTGCTAAGTTTCGTCAAATCCAACATGGCGTTTAAAAAAGAAAAAAGGAAAAAAAATATTAAAGAAAACCAAGAGGGCCTGTGGAAGCTCTACTGGCTAACAAGGCTCTTATAACATCAATGAAGCGAGTGACTGCCATTTACAGTCTTTTGAAAGTTTTGGGCAAAAAACAGTTTTTAACTAAATCAAGGGCCATACCTAAAGAAGCTGGTAAAGTTTGGTAAAGATCAGATGAAAAATGAAGGCCCTACCATATTAACAAGGCAAAATATAGCATTTTTAACTAAATCAAGAGCCAGAACTCCTTTGTTACTGGTCTAACTGGTCCAACATAGAGCTAAAAAAAAAATAAAAAATAAAAAAATAATAATAATAATTTAAAAAAAAAAAAATAAAAAAAAAAAAATTAAAAAAAATAAATAAAAAAATAGAACAAATAAAAATAAATAAATAAAAATAAATATATAAAAATAAAAAAATTAAATAATAATTAAAATAAAAAATAATAATATAAAAAAAAAAAGGTCATAAAACAAAGTTTGGCAAAGATCAGATGCAAAATGAAGGCCCTAACTTGTTAACGAGGCAAAATATAGCATTTTGAACTAAATCAAGGCCATAACTCCGCTGTTAATGGTCCGATATGAATGGTTTTCGAACTTATCCGAGCTTTCATTGATATTAACAATCTGATAAAGTTTGGTAAAGATCGGATGAAAAATGAAGCCCCTATCGTCTTAACGAGGCAAAATATAGCATTTTGAACTAAATCAAGGGCCATAACTCCGATGGTTAATGGTCCGATATGAATGATTTTCGAACTTGTCCGAGCTTTCATTGATATTAACAATCTGATAAAGTTTGGTAAAGATCGGATGAACAATGAACCCCCTATCGTCTTAACGAGGCAAAATATAGCATTTTTTACTAAATCAAGGGCCATAACTCCGCTGTTACTAGTCCAATATGGCTGGCTTTTTTTTTTTTCCTTTTTTTTTTTTTTAATATTTTTTATTTTTTTATAAATTATGTTTAAATATATCTGTTGGTTTCATATTGCTCCAAGGTCAAGGTCACACTTACAGGTCACATCGGGGGCATTTGTCACTTACTGTGACATTTCTTGTTAACTAAATCAAGGGCCATAACTCCGCTGTTACTAGTCCGATCTGGCTGGTTTTTGAACTTATTCGAGCTATCATTGACATTAACGATCAGATAAAAAATTAACGCCTTAACGATGCAAAATATAGCATTTTTAACTAAATCAAGGGCTATAACTCCGCTGTTACTGGTCTGATTTGGCTGGTTTTCGAACTTGTCTGAGCTTTCGTTGACATTAACAATCTGGTAAAGTTTGGTAAAGGTCAGATGAAAAATGAAGGCCCTATTGTCTTAACAAGACAAAAGTTAACGACGGACGACGGGTGGAGGACAACTCGGCATCCCATAAGCCTGTGGACTCCCTACTGGCTAAAGATAAAGTTTATGTATAAGGGGCAATAACTCTTTCAAATATCATTCAACCGGAACATGGCGATGACATACGCAACTAGGCTTGGTACTGATCATCCCTGCCAAGTTTCAATGAAATCCAACCAGAGGTTCAGGAGAACTAGTCTGTACAAAGTTAGTGTGTTAAAACCATTAAGAGGTCATAACTCTGCCAAAATTCATTCAACCGGAACACGGCAATGACAGGTGCAATTATGCTTGGTACTGATTATCCCAACTAAGATTCGTCAAGGAGTTCAGAAGAGACTAATCTGGACAAAGTTTGTCTATTACAACGTTTAAAGGACTCTTAAAACTCTACCAAAAATCATTCAACCGGAATATGGCAATGACATGCACAACTAGGCTTGATACTGATCATCCTGGTTCAGTTTCGTTAAAATCCAGCCAGGGGTTCAGGAGAACTAGTCCGGAAAATGTGTATAAAAAAAAGGTTAAAGGGCCATAACTCTGCCAAAAATCTGTAAACCGGAACGCAACGACGATATGCAAAACTAGGCTTGGTGCTGATCATCCCTGTAATCTCTCACTGAAATCTTGTGAGGGGTTCAGGAGAACTAGTAAGGTCCTGATGTTTAGAAGGATTTAAAATCCTAGCGCTAGCCTGGACTATTGTTTGGGGCGCTTGTTTCAGCCAAAGGTTTTTTGGACTTTTAAGATAAAATTAATCTACTACCTATAAAAGTTATATATCAGTGGAACAGACATTTTTAGTGGTAAATAAAAATACCTTACTTTTCAAAATCGGTTGAGAAATAAAAATTTCATGTGCGAAAGTTGATTTTGATGGGTCATTTTCAATGCAAAATTCTGCTGCATGAAAAATTCGAAAAATATTTTTTTTTAGATTTTTTATTCAAAAATAGTGTTAAATTGTTGGATATTAGTAAATTAAGACACCCTGGAAGTTTTATAGCAAAATATTAATTATTACTGAAGTTATTTGACATTTCTTCATTTTCTGCTTTCCCACCAACAAGGAATTTACATAGGAAAAGACCCATCAAACAAGAGGCCCAAGAGGGCCTGTGGACGCTCTACTGGCTAAAACAGCTCTTATAGATTTAGATAGATATAGCTAGATATAGCTCTCTTCTCCTATAGATTTAACAAAGAAAAATACAATATAGCATTTTTCAACAAATCAAGGGCCATAACTCTGTTATTACTAACAAGATCTAGCTAGTTTTCGAAATTGTCCAAGATTTCATTGATATACCGCGCTTGGCACAACTAGACATCATACTGAAGGTTCCTGCGAAATTTCGTAGAAATCCAACAAGCCGTTTAAGGAGTAGCGCCGACAAGAAATTTAAAATAAAAATGTCAAAGGGCCATAACTCCGTCAAAAATCAGCAAACTGGAACAAAAGCGTGATATGCACAACTAGACATCTTACCGATGCTTTCTGCCAAGTTTCGTCGAAATTCAACAAGGCATTTAGGATCAGTAGCGCCGACAAGAAATTTTAAAGTAAGTGTCAAGTAATTAAAAAGATAATGAAAATATTTATATAAAAAAAAAAAATTCAAATCAATCAAAAAAAAAATTTAAAAAAAAAAAAAAAAAAAAAAACATTTAAAAAAAAAATAATTAAACAATTGAAAAAAAAATTAAACAATTAAAAAAAAAAAAAAAAAAAAAAAAAATTGCAATTGAATAATAAAATAAAAAATAAATCAAATTAAAAACTAAAAAAAAAAAAAAAAAGCTTTTGCCTATACAAGCCTAAGTAAAACTGACCCCCAGGGTGGGGCCAAATATGACCAATAGGTCACCATTTGAACAAACTTGGTAGAAGACCATAAGCTTATAGCAAATGCAAAATATTAAACCTCTTGCTCTTGCAGTTTCAGAGAAGAAGATTTTTTAATTTTTTCCCTAGACATGTCTATGTAAAACATGTGACCCTTGAGGCGGGGTCAAATGTGACAGGAGGGTCACAATTTGAACAAACTTGGTAAAGGACCATAAGCTTATAGCAAATGCAAGATATTAAACCTTAAGCTGTTGCAGTTCCAGAGAAGAAGATTTTTTTCAGTTTTTCCCTATACAAGCATTTATGTAAAACTGTGACCCCAGGGCGGGGCAAGATGTGACACCAGGGTCACCATTTGAACAAACTTGGTAAAGGACCATAAGCTTATAATAAATGTTTAATATCAAACCTCTGGCTATTGTAGTTTCCGAGAAGAAGATTTTTTTAAAAAAAAGATCCTATATAAGTCTATGTAAAACTGTGACCCTTGGGGCGGGGAAAAATTTGACCCCAGGGTCAGCATTTGAACAAACTTAGTAGAGGACCATAAGCTGATGCTACAAGTAACACATGAGAGCTCTGTGCCATGTGGTTCCAGAGAAGAAGATTTTTTTTCATTTTTGCCTATACAAGCCTATGTAAAACTGTGACCCCCGGGGTGGGGCCAAATGTGACCCCTGGGTCACCATTTGAACAAACTTGGTAGAGGACCACAAGCTTATAGCAAATGCAAAATATTAAACCTCTGGCTCTTGCAGTTTCAGAGAAGAAGATTTTTTAAGTTTTTCCCTATACATGTCTATGTAAAACATGTGACCCTTGGGGCGGGGCCAAATGTGACCCGAGGGTCACCATTCCATTTGAACAAACTTGGTAAAGGACCATAAGCTTATAGTAAATGCAAAATATCAAACCTCCGGCTGTTGTAGTTTCCGAGAAGAAGATTTTTTTTTTTAAAAATCCTATATAAGTCTATGTAAAATTGTGACCCCCGGGGTGGGGACAAATTTGACCCCAGGGTCACCATTTGAACAAACTTAGCAGAGGACCATAAGCTGATACTACATGTAATACATGAGAGCTCTGCGCCTTGTGGTTTCAGAGAAGAAGATTTTTTAAGGTTTTTTCCGATATGTCTATATGAAAAACATGCAAAACCTCAATATACAAATTTTGGACCCCCGGGGCACGGCCATTTTTTACCCCGGGGACTTTATTTGAACAAACTTGATAGTCTAGGCGTTGGCGATCATTTTAAAACAAAAACTGTTGAAATCTGTCTAGCGGTTCTGGAGAAGAAGATTTTTTAAGGTTTCGACCATATATGGTAATGGCAGCCATCTTGGATGTAGCGTTGACCTAATTTTAACAAATCTAAAATGCATTCATCGAAGGATCATCCACCTGAAGTTTGGTCAAAATTAGCCAAGCGGTTTCTGAGGAGAAGTCGTTTGAAGAAAAGTTAACGGACGACAGACAGACGACAGACGACGGACGACGGACAACACAGCATCCCATAAGCTCTGCTGGCCCTTGGCCAGTAGAGCTAAAAATCATTTTGGCTGTAAAATATTTATTTCTCAACCGATTTTCAAAAGTAAAGTAGTTTTATTTACCACTAAAAATGCCAGTTCTAATGATATATAACTGATGTTCGTATTATTTAAATTGCTCGAGTAACTGCAGAAAAACCTTTGGCTGAAACAAGCGCCCCAAACAATAGGGCTGCTGCGAGTAACCGGGTACTCGAATATCCACGAGTTCAGCCAGAAATTCGGATACGAATATTCGTCACATCCGAGATCGCCGGATCGCGATATTTTTTATTTATATTTACCTTATGAGAATTCCATAAAACAAGTTGATTAGAGCGCCAAATAGATTCCTTTGGGCCATTATAATGCTGGTTAGTAGAGGTTATACGCGCCATATTTGCTAACCGGAAGTAAACATTACAATAAGTAGAGCTAGCAACATGTTTACATTTGAATAAAATCTAAAACAAAAATTGTCGAAGTACACTTTGTTTAAAGTCACCAAAAACGAAAAGAAATACAAATTCATAATTATAGAATTAAATATATTCCCCTTATGATTGATGTTTTCTTTATTTAATGATGAAATGTCGCATTTCGCCTCCTGCTCAGATGCGCAGTGGAGCATGCATAATCCCATTGAAACAATGAATCAGTAGCCAACGTGATCATGTTTTTGCAGCGTCGTATCAAAGTGAAAGTGATCTTTTTGTCTGTTGCTATTTTAAATCACTGATTATGTATGTACACTCTTTTTCATTACTACAATCAGAAAAGAAAACAACATGCAAGTTGCAGCAAGAAGCAGAATCAAGCTGGATGTATTGACATTATGAAAATTTGTAAATTATATAAGTTATGTTTGCAGCACCCCTGGTAAACAGCATAAACATTTTGAAAAAATGATATATATATCATGTTTATGCTGTTTACCTGGGGTGCTGCAAATATTTATTAGTGTTTCACAAAGTATGTGATGCTATTATTTACTTGTGATAGTAAATTGTCTTCATGACAGCAATTTTTCTTTCTTTAAAATTGTAAAAGCTGATTCGTGGTTCGATCTATGAATCGTAAGCACTGACTCGTGGATCGGATCGGATCGCCACTTACCCGATGATCCACAGCCCTAGCCTGGACTGTCAGATGCGTAAAGTACTTTTCTATCGATTATGAAATTAAAATCAAAAATCACACACCCATGTACTTTTTTCTGAAACAGCCCTAACATGTTTATGTCGACTATGATATAAGGTGGTATATACCATATCGAAAAAAGGTACATAATGGTTCTTAATAACACCTCCACTTTTCAGATTTAATCACAAGGGTTGCTTATACAGAGGAAATATCATATTTATCATGCGATGTAAAAACAAGACTGCCATGTGTACCATATCACTGTAATTACTTACCTTAAATTCTTTCTTAAAGGCATCTAGCACCTTTATATGAACCACACCATATTCTATCAGGTCAGCATCAGCTGTAACATGACAGATGGATAATGACATTGACATGCACCGTACCATACCGTAACAGATTAAATTAAAGTAGTTCCTACTATTTAGCTGCCTATGCAGCGAATCGAACCCGTATCTTTCGAATGCGAAGCGATCATTTTTAATTACCGCATCATCATAAAAACTAACTAACACAAGAAGACGGTAAACATTTCCTATATATCTTTACCTACCCAGATCGACAATACCCTGTCATGAGAGTTTTTAAATCAAATATTGCTGACTCCAACGATGTCAAAAACATAGATGGGGTCATAAATGCTAGTCTCGGCCAGCCAGACTGCATCATGCATATGTCTTACTTGCTGATATCGATCTGGGCAGATATGGTAGTCTCGGCCAGTCAGACTGCATCATGCATATGTCTTACTTGCTGATATCGGTCTGGGCAGATATGGTAGTCTCGGCCAGCCAGACTGCATCATGCATATGTCTTAATTGCAAATATCGGTCTGGGCAAATATGGTAGTCTCGGCCAGTCAGACTGCATCATGCATATGTCTTACTTGCAGATCTCGGTCTGGGCAGATATGGTAGTCTCGGTCAGTCAGACTGCATCATGCATATGTCTTACTTGCAGATCTCGGTCTGGGCAGATATGGTAGTCTCGGCCAGTCAGACTGCATCATGCATGTCTTACTTGCAGATATCGGTCTGGGCAGATATGGTAGTCTCGGCCACCCAGACTGCATCATGCATATGTCTTACTTGCAGATCTCGGTCTGGGCAGATATGGTAGTCTCGGCCAGTCAGACTGCATCATGCATATGTCTTACTTGCAGATCTCGGTCTGGGCAGATATGGTAGTCTCGGCCAGTCAGACTGCATCATGCATATGTCTTACTTGCAGATCTCGGTCTGGGCAGATATGGTAGTCTCGGTCAGTCAGACTGCATCATGCATATGTCTTACTTGCAGATCTCGGTCTGGGTAGATATGGTAGTCTCGGCCAGTCAGACTGCATCATGCATATGTCTTACTTGCAGATATCGGTCTGGGCAGATATGGTAGTCTCGGCCACCCAGACTGCATCATGCATATGTCTTACTTGCAGATTTCGGTCTGGGCAGATATGGTAGTCTCGGCCAGTCAGACTGCATCATGCATATGTCTTACTTGCAGATCTCGGTCTGAGCAGATATGGTAGTCTCGGCCAGTCAAACTGCATCATGCATATGTCTTACTTGCAGATCTCGATCTGGGCAGTTATGGTAGTCTCGGCCAGTCAGACTGCATCATGCATATGTCTTACTTGCAGATCTCGGTCTGGGCAGATATAGTAGTCTCGGCCAGTCAGACTGCATCATGCATATGTCTTACTTGCAGATCTCGGTCTGGGCAGATATGGTAGTCTCGGCCAGTCAGACTGCATCATGCATATGTCATACTTGCAAATATCGGTCTGGGTAGATTAGGCTGATTAAAGCAATTGGCTGATTAAAGCAATTAGCTGAATTTATTCACGCGTTTTTTTCATGCATACAAAGTTGACGTTTGTGTATGTCATCATGATGTAAATAATCGTATAATGTCAATTGTTGATGCACCTGTTATTCTTTTTGACATCACATACTGCTTCTCGTAAGTTAAAAATAAGAAATTAATTCTAAATTAACTGGAAATTATTTTGTTTGAAAGTCTCACAGAATCTCCTAAAGTCTCGCCAAAATCGCCCCCAACATGAGGGTTGATTTCAAACATCTATTTTTCCCCAGACCCTGATTCTGAATCTGCCTAGCATAGCATAGCCAAGAAATCAGAAGCGGGCCAGGTCACCGAGACTAAATAAATGGAAGAAATAATGCCCATGTCCATACCTCTATAGGACTTTGCAAATGACAGGATACTCTTCAGTGCCTTCTCCACCTCGCTGTCTGCCCACGTGCCCTGTCTGCGTGTATTCACCTGGTACCCCAAGTTGTCCGTGCCACCCTCCACACCCCTGCAACAATTAGAAACTGTCAATAGTGTATTAATGTGCCCTGTGAGCATGTATTGACATGGTACATCAATATTTGATCATTCGTTTGTTTGTATGTTTTTACTTCATTTTCAACACATAAGATAATATATGACGGTCAATTTTTTTGTGTTGGAGGCAGACCACCCACTTTTCCTGGGTAGAACCAGTATTGTACACCTCCCGCCATTCGTAAGAATCGACACTTCCTCACTTACAAGTCGAGCTCCCAGTGGGATTCAAACCCGTAGCGGTTAGAGGCGATGGTTTACAATGCAACGTCGTTAACTATTCGGCCACGGAGACGCTACTTCATCATTCGTGTCAGAAGTGTAACATATTGAGTCAAATCATTTTATAAACATGATTAAGCCTCTACACAATTGCAAGATGATGCTGATGTGCTTTCAAAAATTAGGAGTTGTTTTCACTAACCATGCAAAGAAATATCTAATAGAAAAATAATAAACTTTATTATATACTTTACAGCAAAACAGTGGATTTTATGATTAAAATAAAAGCTTATATTTTCATTATTTCACATGTGAAATACCAAAACCGTAATGCCACTGTTGACATTGTTGACATTTTTGACGTTATTGACGTCATTGTTTTGGCACATTATGTTTTTTTCTGCATAAGTTTCAAGGTTGTGAGTATATAATAGAACATTTGTTGGTTTGTGCATATATGATTTATTTTCATCTCAAAGTGAGAAAAACTCAAATATTTTTACTCGTGCTAAGCCCTCGTGAAAATATAAGTTTTCTCACTTCTCGATGAAAATAAATCCTATATTCACTCCAAACCAACAAAAATCCTGTATTTATTTTACGAGGTCCATTTTGTTCGAAGGTCCACAAGGCTGTGGGCTACGAAATGTGCGTTCATATTTATTGTGAAATTGTAACAAGAGAACTAAGAAAGGCTCTATTTAAGGTAGCGACAAGTTTAGAGAACCTTTCATTGCCAAAGTTTTAGAACTTACTGCGACCATCCTTAAGCCAGATAACAACTCCCTAAATGGAATGAAATGTGATTTTACGCCCGTTTTATTGGGACGACCACCTCAGAGGGATATGGGATGAGGATAAAGTTGCCATCAGACATGCCTCCGCCACAGAGTGAACCCATGTGGGGCAGGTCTGTAGTTCTAAAGCCAAGGCCGTGTCTACTGAGATATCGAGGCTGCTAACAACTCACTAAAGAACTAGAAATTGTTCTTGTCCATGGGACAAAAACGTATGGCTCGCCCGAACAGACGTAATTGACGACCGTAGGTCCAAGTGTTCTCTATTGATCAGAGATCGTTTTGATATGCAATATCCCTGTGACATTGGCGTTTGACTCTAAAACCAAGCCCCCCGCCGCATGAAAGTAAGGCAGGAAAAAGTAACAACACAAGGAGACTATGGAATAATAATAACATTTACTAAATATTTACAATGTTTTAACAGCAGTAAGAGCAGTTTTAAAACAGTTGACACACTCTGAAATGACTCGAAAAACTCCATTGTGACTGACGTAGTGACAAAGATGACCTTTTATTTTACCTTGACTTTTGACCTAGTGACCCCAAAATCAATAGGGGTCATCTTCTTGTCATGACCAACCATCATTCCAAGTTCGAGGACCCTATAACCAACCATTGTCTAGTTATTGATCGGACATCGTTTTGATAGTCAAGGTCACCGGGACTGACCTTGACCTTTGACCTAGTGACCCCAAAATCAATAGGGGTCATCTACTGGTCATGACCAACCATCCTTACAAGTTTGAGGATCCTAGGTCCAACCATTGTCTAGTTATTGATCGGACATCGTTTTGATAGTCAAGGTCACTGCGACCTTTGACCTAGTGACCCCAAAATCAATAGGGGTCATCTACAGGTCAAGACCAACCATCTTTCCAAGATTGAGGACCATAGGTCCAACCATTCTCTAGTTATTGATCGGACATCGTTTTGATAGTCAAGGTCACCACAACCTTGACCTTTGACCTTGTGACCCCAAAATCAATAGGGGTCATCTACTGGTCCTGACCAACCATCCTTCCGAGTTTGAGGACCCTAGGTCCAACCATACTCTAGTTATTGATCGGACATCATTTTGATAGTCAAGATCACCACGACCTTGACCTTTGACCTAGTGACCCCAACATCGATAGGGGTCATCTACTGGTCATGACCAACCATCCTTCCAAGTTTGAGGACCCTAGGTCCAACCATTCTCTAGTTATTGATCAGATAATCGTTTTGATAGTCAAGGTTGTGGTGATAGTCAAGGTCACAGTGACCTTGACCTGTGATCTAGTGACCCCAAAATCAATAGGGGTCATCTACTGGTCATGACCAACCATCCATCTAAGTTTGAGGACCCTATGTTCAACCAGTGTCTAGTTATTGATCAGACATCGTTTTGATAGTCAAGGTCACCGCGACCTTAACCTTTGACCAAGTAACCTCAAAATCAATAGGAGTCATCTACTGGTCATGACCAACCATCCTTTCAAGTTTGAGGACTCTAGGTCCAACCATTCTCTAGTAATTGATCAGACATCGTTTTGACAGTCAAGGTCAATGCGACCTTGACCTTTGAACTAGTGTCCCAAAAATCAATAGGGGTCATCTACTTCCCATGACCAACCATCCTTCCAAGTTTGAGGACCCTAGGTCCAACCATTCTCTAGTTATTAATCGGACATCGGTTGTGACACAGACAGACCTACAGGCAGATCTACAGACAGAAAGCACAACATCAACATGGCTCCCCTACCACTTTACTCTGTATTCATATTAAAAATAACAACACATTTGAAAGAATAGGCAGAACTCACATTTCAACTGATTCCAAGAAGATCCTTGAATATATTTATTGTTTGTTTTTTAAGTGTTACTTACTTTTCCACAAATGAGAACAGCTTTGACTCATAGGCTTCGAACAGTTCCTCTGATTTACAAAATGGGCACCTATAAAAATATATATATATTATTCATGTATTTCGATCATATAAAATCTTAGCATATAAAATGATATATTTTCTAAGGGATATTCCATTAAAACATAATGGCACCCTAGGAAGGCACATTTGAAATTAATTACCTACCCATAGATGCAAAATTGAGTTTAAAGAACCAAATTTGGGTTCACCCATAGATGTGTTTTAATGGAATACAGGGGCGTACCTAGGCATATGCTCGTACGCACATGCGTACAGGCTATTAAAGAAGCAAAAAAATAAAAACGGCTAAAAATGCAAAATATGCAATAAAAACTGAAGGTATAGTGGGGTTAGGCACATTTGTGAATCCAAAACTCGATGGTGCGTATACCTAAATTAGCCCCAGGAACGCCCCTGGAATAGTCCTAACCAAGCATAGAATATATTTACTCAAATCCAGAAATAATTTTTCAAACTCTGTGGATACAGTCAAACCTGCTGAAGAGACTACCTGTATTAAGAGACTACCTGTATTCAAAGACTACCTGTATTAAAAGACTGCCTGTATTCAAAGACTACCTGTATTCAAAGACTACCTGTATTAAGAGACCACCTGTATTAAAAGACTACCTGTATTCAAAGACTACCTGTATTAAGAGACCACCTGTATTAAAAGACTACCTGTATTCAAAGACTACCTGTATTAAGAAACTACCTGTATTAAAAGACTACCTGTATTCAAAGACTACCTGTATTAAGAGACCACCTATATTAAAAGACCACCTGTAATCAAAGACTACCTGTATTCAAAGACTATCTGTATTAAGAGACCACCTGTATTAAAAGACTACCTGTATTCAGACTACCTGTATTAAGAGACTACCTGTATTAAAAGACTACCTGTATTCAAAGACTACCTGTATTCAGACTACCTGTATCAAGAGACCACCTGTATTAAAAGACCACCTGTATTAAAAGACTACCTGTACTAAAAGACTACCTGTATTAAAAGACTACCTATATTAAGAGACTACCTGTATTAAAAAAACTACCTGTACTAAAAGACTACCTGCATAAAAAGACTACTTGTATTAAGAGACTACCTGTATTAAAAGACTACCTGTATTAAGAGACCACCTGCTTTAAGAGACTACTTGTATTAAAAGACTACCTGTATTAAAAGATTACCTGTATTAAAATACTACCTGTATTAAGAGACCACCTGTATTAAAAGATTACATGTATTAAAAAAATACCTGTACTAAAAGACTACCTGTATTAAAAGACTAACTGTATTAAGAGACCACCTGTATTAAAAGACTACCTGTATTAAACTTTTAAGGGTGACAAATATACTCCCGCTACCAGTCCCCCCATTCCCCACCCTACCGTTTGAGTAAAGATTGAGTGGATTATAATGCAACTGTATTTAAAGACCACCTCTATTAAAAAATATGTGTTTCAATTCCCTTTAGTGGTCTTCTAATACAGGGTTGATAGTATTTTTTTAGCATAATAATTTTAAACATGTTATACCTACCCATCTATAACTAGAAAATGTGCCCATGGGAAAAGGATGCCCTGCTATTAATAAAGTTCTTCTTATTAAAATGGATATAGAAGCTGCCTTTTTGTGAACTATAACATCATAGTTCTAAACTGCTATGTTTGGAATATTTACAAATATGATAACTTACTTAGAAGAAAGAAAATCACAACAAAACATAAGTATACTTAAAGGCACTAAACTAGTAAATAACAGAAAATTACACTACAAAATCGTTTATCCAAACCCTATCCAGATGTTCAGGTCATAACATAATGTATATATGCCAATTAAAATATATGTTTATTCATGAGTACTTAAAATACCCACGACTGAATATGTGATTTCCCACTTTGGGTTGTGGCTTGGCTGGTTATAGCTGTATATATATAACTTGTCGTCAGTAGGATTAGAAACAGTACACATCAGTTGTAAACTTTACCTCAGATGCAGTGATTGTCTTTGCTTTAAATGATATTTATGAATATGCCATATATTGTAATTTAGAACTTTGACGTTGAAAGTTTTCCAAATGGTGGCTCCCATATCCTTTTTAGAACAACCTTCAAATGATCTTCTTTGTTTATCATTTGATTTTTTGATGATTTTTTCAAGTTTTTCAGAATTGTCAATAACAATGATTGTTTGGCTGTATGCCTACATCCACTTTAAAAAATGTAAATTAATGAAGACCATTCATAGTGACCTACTTTTGGTAGGAACACACTGCTGATCATGTAGATGAAAATATGTGTGAGTTTTGAAAGGTTTATGACTGGCTGTCTTAGAAATGGACTGTAAAGTTGAATGTTGAACTTGTTTTCGTATGGATGTACAAGAGTAACACTATATGCTTGCTCCATTTTTGTGGCAGGAGATAAAAACTGGAAATAAAACTTACATTTAATTAACAAAGTGCAAAAAATAGATCAAGGCCATTCATACAGACGTGCTGTTGTCAAGTAGATGTAAACGTGTGTGAAGTTCAAAAACTTTATTGCTTCCAGTACCTGAGAAATGAAATTAATGAAAATTTGAATGTAAAAGTTACTTTTAAAAAACAGTCATACCGATGGTCATACACACTATGATGTCTTCTTTTGGAAAGCAGACGAATTGACAGACAAGGGTAACACAATATTCCTATTCCACTTTCATGGCGGAGTATAACACATTATTCTTGCATACTGGATAAGGCTATCCACGTTTTACATGGGTGATGGAAAGCCTGATCTTACACAAGGGGGAAGATAAAAGTCACGCGCATCAACAATGACGTGACGTCGTTGTTAAAAAAAAACATGCAATACATTAGTATTTGGCAACGTCAACGCACGAAATGTCAAAATATGCAAGGAAAAAATCAATAATACGTATCGTTTCAGATAGGGAATTTCAACCCTGTGTAAAACTGTTTTAGTTGGACCTCGGCAAAGTCTCGTGTTGGCATTTTCTATCTTTACCGGATACCCATGAACAATTCTAATAGTATACCACAGGTATTTGAATTCATAAAAATATATACAAATTCGAGATCTTACGTTTTTAGGATCTCTGAGACTGGTCTGAGGCAGCATTCTACCGTCTTATTGATGAGATCCTGCGATGGTTTTCCATTTAGACGCTTCATGGCTTTGATAACCTCCGTGTAAGATGTGTGTAGGCTCGACAGCTGAGCGTGTATGGCATACTGCAGGCCTGAAGCTGATCTACAGCTGAGAAAGAAAGCACAGAATTGACATACTGCAGGCCTGAAGTTGATCTACAACTGAGAAAGTACAGAATTTAGCATACTGTAGGCCTAAAGCTAAACTACAGATGAAAAAGAAAGTACAGAAATGTCATACTGCAGGCCTGAAGCTGATCTACAGCTGTGAAAGAAAATACAGAATTGGCATACTGCAGGCCTGAAGCTGATCTACAGCTGAGACAAAGTACAGAATTGGCATACTGCAGGCCTGAAGCTGATCTACAGCTGAGACAAAGTACAGAATTGGCATACTGCAGATCTGAAGCTGATCTATAGTTGAGACAAAGTACCGAATTGTCATACTGCAGGTCAGAAGATGATCAACAACTGAAACAGAAAGTACAGAATTGGCATACTGCAGTACAGAAGCTGATCTACAGCTATGAAAGGATATACAGAATAGGCATATTGCAGGCCTGAAGCTAATCTACAACTGAGAGAGAAAGTACAGAATTTGGCATACTGCAGGCCTAAAGCTAAACTGCAGATGAGAAAGTAAGTACAGAAATGGCATATTGCAGGCCTGAAGCTGAACAGCAGTTGTGAAAGAACATACAGAATTACCATACTGCAGGCCTGAAGCTAATCTACAGCTGAGACAAAGTACAGAATTGTCATACTGCAGGCCTGAAGCTGATCTACAGCTATGAAGGAAATCACAGAACTAGCATACTGCAGTACAGAAGCTGATCTACAGCTATGAAAGAAAATACAGAATTAGCATACTGCAGGCCTGAACTGATATACAGAGACAAAGTACAGAATTGGCATACTGCGGGTCAGAAGATGATCAACAACTTAGACAAAAAGTACAGATTGTGGCATATTGCAGTACAGAAGCTGATCTACAACTGAGAGAGAAAATAAAGAATAAGCATTCTGCAGGTCAAAAGATGATCAACAACTGAGTCAGAAAGTACAGAATTGGCATGCTGCAGGTCAAAAGCTTATCAACAACTGAGACAGAAAGTACAGAACTGGCATGCTGCAGGTCAAAAGCTACAACTGACACAAAAAGTACAGAATTGGCAAACTTCAGGTAAACAGCTAATCTTCAACTGAGACAGAAAATACAGCATTGGCATACTGCAGGTCAGAAGCTGATCTGCAGCTGAGAAAGTGGCATATGCAGAAGAGGGTATAATAATTATTTTTTTGCATAAAATCAAACCAGGGCAATTCACATATTATAAACTAAACATACCAAAACCGTTTTGCATTATACTGTTTAAACGATAAGTATTACATTGGGCGACTAATAATATAACAAGGAAGAAAGAAAATTCTAAGAGAGTAATGCCAGATATTAATTTTGATGTAGAGCACGGTATTTTTTTTTATTTATAAAATTAAGGGTAACATTCTTTTCTATTTTCATTCTAGTTTTATTTTGATCAGCTTAAATCTCTGTATCTCATTTTTGTATTTACATTTATAGATAAACAAATTTACCCAAAATGGTTATGTAGGTGAATTATTTATCTCGCTCTTCGAAGTATATAATTTAATTTATATATAACGTGATATCCATGCCTATTTTCTCTATCCGTAAATGGTAATCATTCAGAAATGTTGGTAAGGGCAATTCTAGAATATTTCCTATAACATTTATATTTTGTTTTCTCAAGTGTAAGTTTTGAGGCATCAAGAAGCTGTCCTCTATATGTTACCTTCTGACTAATGTGTTGATATGTGGGTTTCTGTTGTCGAGCAGGTCATCCCTGACCTTCATCACCAGAATGTCATCTTGATCTCTACGTTCTGACCACTGCACCACTTCCAACCACCATTCTTGACCATCATTCAACTGAAATGTACATAGAACCACCATGCAGCATTAATTAAGAGTTATGGTTTGGGACGCTTGTTTGAGCCAAAGGTTTTTCGGACTTTTCAAAATTCATCTTTAAACTAAATAAATTGTGGTACCAGTCAAACAGACATTTTGAGTGGTAAATAAAAATACCTAACTTTTCAAAATCGGTTGAGAAATAAAATTTCACGTGCGAAAGTTCTTTTTGATAGGGCATTTTCAATGCAAAATTCTGCTGCATCAAAATTAGAAAAACTAAAATGGTTTTAATATGGTGGACAAACGTAAATTGAAGACATACTGAAAGTTTTATAGCAAACTATTGAGGCTAACTAAAGTTATTTGAGATTTCTTAATTTTCTGCTGTTCCAGCAACATGGAGTTTACATGGGAACAGCCCAAAAGTCCCATCAAAAAAGCATTTTGGCTGTAAAATATATATTTCTCAACCAATTTTCAAAACTAAGATATTTTTATTTACCACTAAAAATAACAATTTCAATGATGTATAATTTATGTACATATTTTTAAATATACTCATGTTATTGCTGAAAACCCTTTGGCCCAAACAAGTGCCCCAAACAATAAAGTATTTTAAAATGTGCTCCAACACCACCCACTATCGCCTGAAGAAGTTTCAATTAGCATTATTCCATTAAGAATCCTATTTTTCAAAATCTGGTTCTTTAAACTCAATTTTGCATCTATGGGTGGGTGTTCAATATCAAAAGTGCAACAAGAGTTGCGGGCAACATGGTGTCTCGCCTAAAGTGACGTGTCCACTAAACATGTTTCAAATGACCTTCATCTTGATAAAATCGAAAGTTTATGCAACATCAAGTACCTTTGTCTGCATTCAAAAGGGTAGCGTTCATAGTTTTCTATAAAAGGAGCTAAATATAGGCTTTACTTATAGACAGTGTCCCTTTAAAAAGTTAATTTCATACTGAAAATGGCAGGCAAACCTGTCCACTATTGTCCACCATTATAATTGGGAAGTATCATGTTACAGAGGCTGTGTTTTTTTTGCTCTCACAAATTGACATTTTAATTTAACCATATATCATGTTTTATCATGAACATGTCATCACAAATTAATGCTGGTATCTGCTTGTGATGCATGAAATAGTTTTAAAGGCCAGATTTGACAGATTTGAGTATAAAAACTCCAACATGGCCCTTTTTCAAATCATTATTCTATCAGAGAGGTTAAATCACAAATTTCTAAATCATATTTAGCATTTTTAAAGCATTTGTAAACTCAAAATTTGGCATATAGATACATTAAACATTACTCTGTACATATTACAAAACAATTGTATTCTCTATACAAAACACTTTTGAACTGAATCAAATTATATGTTCTTTAACGGCTCATCAACACATTATAGGTTATTTACAGCCACCCCAGAGAGAGGGAAAGGATACAAAGGAATCTGCTGTACTCTTACTATCCTAAGGTTCTTTAATGTTCTTGGAGGATAGACTCCAATACATGGGACTGAATGTATAACAACATAACTATTTTGTGTTTTATAAGCTGAAAGTAACAGTGTCCCTTTAAATAGAAGAATTCTTTTAGCAAACTTGGTTGTTGTGTAATGTTTGTCAACATTAAACATTTTAAGTGCTAAACCTTTAAATATAAAATTATCTTTATTGTCTTTGTCAGAATCATTATTGTTACGAAAATCTTTTCTTTTTTTTAATAAATGAGTTTAACTAGAGATGTTTGGTTTCTATTTTCCAATCATCAATTCACATGGAAATGTACATCAAATAGGTTCTTTTTAGTTGCCATGTAATTGCTGCAATTAATTGTTTGGTTTAAACATATTTATTTCCAGAAACTTTATGCATTTTGGATAGATATATAACAATGAAAAGTGCAGGTGTTTACATTTTAATCAGTGTACCGTATCTGTTCTGTATAATTGTTTCAATTACCAGCTTGTCGACTTCCATTGTTTTTTAATCTCAGAAAATGTCTGTGCACATTATTATAGTTAATGTAATGTTCTCTGTATAGGGGTCATTTCAGTGGCTGGAAGTTATTAAAATAACAAGAATTATGTCCAGAGAGTTTAGATATTTAATCTGTACTTCACCATGTTATATTGTTAAATGTAATAAAATTTGGAGATGGTATATATATATTGTGAAATTTGGAGACAGTACATGTATTTAAGAGACCACTGACCTTGACACAGGGTAAGTCTGAGGCTGAAAGTTATTGAAATAAGAACAACTAGAACTGTCGCCGGAGGTGCACAAATACTCCCCCTCCCCCTCCCCCACTGCTGGTAACTTGTTGGGAGGTGGGTAAACATACAAGACTTTATTCCTATAAGATATATAGACATATATTATAGAGAAAAAGCCCGGACAAGAACTTTCTATTTAGTATGAAATGCATTAAAAATACAAAGGGCCATAACTGAGTGGAAATTATCGAACCGGAACGTAACGACAGTATGCGCATCTCCATTTGATATTGATGCTTTGTAGCAAGTTTCACGAATTATAACATCAGGTTTTAGAGAAAAAGCCCGAACAAGAATTTTCTATTTGACTACCAAGTATGAAATGCATTAAAAATACAAAGGGCAATAACCCAGTGGAAAATTATTGAACCGGAACGTCATGACAGTATGCACATCTCCACTTGATATTGATACTTCCTAGCAAGTTTCGCTAAATTCTAACAAGGAGTTTTAGAAAAATAGCCTGGACAAGAATTTCGTATTTTATATATATATATATACGAAGGGCCATAACTCAGTGGAAAATTAAACCGGAACGTCATGACAGTATGCGCATGTCCACTCGATATTGATACTTCCTAGCAAGTTTTGCGAAATTCTAAGAAGGAGTTATTGAGAAATAGTCCGGACAAGAATTGCGTCTACGGACAGATATTAGCACTACAAAGGGCCACAACTCAGTGGAAAATTATCGAACCGAAACGTCATCAAAGTATGCGCATGTCCACTCGATATTGATACTTCCTAGCAAGTTTCGCGAAATTCTAAGAAATAGCCCGGACAAAAATTGCATCTAAGGACAGACGGACGGACAGACAGATAAGGTGATTCCAGTATACCGGTACCCCACTCACCCCACTTTGCGGGGGGTATAATGACCAGTGATGTTATATATGAAATTTGAATCCTCTACTCTATAGGACAAAAAAGTAAAATAATTTAACTCACATTTTAACACAGTTTTTGAAGACGGTACATGTATTTAAGTGGCATTGACTCTGAGCCATTGTCAGTTGGAGAGCTGGAAGTTATTGGCATTAAGATGGACAATGACAAGGAGGTTATATATGAAATTTGAACACTCTAGCTCCGAAGAACAAAAAGGTTATGAGGGCTATTCCATTAAAATATACATGGGACCCCAGGAAGGTACTTTTGAAATTGACCACCCACCCATAGTGGCAAAATTGAGTTTGCAAGACCCACCTATAGAATTTAAGTTGGCTAAAATACACCAACACATAGATTTTATTTATTTATTTATATTGAACTACATATATATTTACATATTAACTACATACAAACATGACAACTGCTTGAAGAACGTAAGTGGTTCTAGCCCCAGTCAGCAAATTGGGAAAAGTCCTAGGCCGGCTGATTTTGGAAAAAAGAAGTACGAGGTTATCAAAATTGGGGAAAAAAGAGCATGATTTTCTTAAGGGAATGTTTTTAAAGAGAAAACGTTTATTAAAATGTATGCTTTAGGTATAATATCAATCAGGTATTGAATTTAGCAATGATTTTAACATACAACAACGGAAAGTAACTTTCTAAAAAAAAATATGGGAATGTTTTTAATAAGGAGTTTTTTTGCAATTGGGAAGAGGCTGAATTTTGGCCCCACTTAAATAGGTTAAAAAAAACTGATAAGGTTCTATTTTCCTTTATTTTTCTTTTATTTATCCATTGCATCATATAACAAAAACAAGAGGGCCATGATGGCCCTATATCGCTCACCTGAGTAAATCTGAACCAATACAAAAGGGCCAAGATGGCCGGCCCTAAAGCGATCACCTGAGTACTGGCACATTATCGAACTTCTGGTTAAGATTGTTCAAGAAATGTGGGCTCTGTTGTGTATAACAACATTGATATAGATGGTTTAAGACCCTGACAAAGTTTGGTAAAGATCAAATACAAAACGAAGGTGCTAGAGAGTAACACCTTGGGCAGAGCCAAATGTGACCCCAGGGCTACATGTAATATATGAGAGCTGTGTGCTTTGTGGTTTTAGAGAAGAAGATTTTTTTAATTTTTCCCTATACAAGTCTATGTAAAACGTGACCCCTGGGGCGGGGCCAAATGTGAACCCAGGGTCACCATTTGAACAAACTTGGTAAAGGACCATAACAGTATAGTAAATGCAAAATACTAAACCTCTGGCTCTTGTAGTTCCAGAGAAGAAGACTTTAATGTAAAACTGTGACCCACGGAGTGGGGTCAAATTTTACCCCAGGGTCACCATTTGAACAAACTTGGTAGAGGACCATAAGCTTATAGCAAATGCAAAATATTAAACCTCTGGCCCTTGCAGTTCCAGAGAAGAAGATCTTTTTCAGTTTTTCCCTATACAAGCCTATGTAAAACTGTTACCCAGGGGCGGGGCCAAATGTGACCCCTGGGTCACCACATTTGAACCAAATTGGTAGAGGACCATGAGCTTATAGCAAATGCAAAATATTAAACCTCTGGCTCTTGCAGTTTCAGAGAAGAAGATTTTTTAAGTTTTTCCCTATACATGTCTATGTAAAACATGTGACTCTTGGGGCGGGGCCAAATGTAATGTGACCCAAGGGTCACCATTTGAACAAACTTGGTAAAGGACCATAAGCTTATAGCAAATGCAAAATATTAAACCTCTGGCCCTTGCAGTTCCAGAGAAGAAGATCTTTTTCAGTTTTTCCCTATACAAGCCTATGTAAAACTGTTACCCAGGGGCGGGGCCAAATGTGACCCCTGGGTCACCACATTTGAACCAAATTGGTAGAGGACCATGAGCTTATAGCAAATGCAAAATATTAAACCTCTGGCTCTTGCAGTTTCAGAGAAGAAGATTTTTTAAGTTTTTCCCTATACATGTCTATGTAAAACATGTGACTCTTGGGGCGGGGCCAAATGTAATGTGACCCAAGGGTCACCATTTGAACAAACTTGGTAAAGGACCATAAGCTTATAGTAAATGCAAAATATCAAACCTCTGGCTCTTGTAGTTTCCGAGAAGTTTTTTAAATTTTTTTTCTATATAAGTCTATGTAAAACTGTGACCTCCGGGGCGAGGACAAATTTGACCCCAGGGTCACCATTTGAACAAACTAAGTAGAGGACCATAAGCTGATGCTACATGTAATACATGAGAGCTCCGTGCCATGTGGTTCCAGAGAAGAAGATTTTTTTCAGTTTTTCCCTATACAAGCCTATGTAAAACTGTGACCCCCGGGGCAGGGCCACGTATGAGCCCTGGGTCACCATTTGAACAAACTTGGTAGAGGACCATAAGCTTATAGCGAATGCAAAATATTAAACCTCTGGCTCTTGCAGTTTCAGAGAAGAAGATTTTTTAAGTTTTTCCCTATACATGTCTATGTAAAACATGTGACCTTTGGGGCGGGGCCAAATGTCACCCGAGGGTCACCATTTGAACAAAATTGGTAAAGGACCATAAGCCTATAGTAAATGCAAAATATCAAACCTCTGGCTCTTGTAGTTTCTGAGAAGAAGATTTTTCCCCCCCCCCTATATA
Source organism: Cyrtodaria siliqua (assembly GCA_037043455.1). Lineage (NCBI taxonomy): Eukaryota > Metazoa > Mollusca > Bivalvia > Adapedonta > Hiatellidae > Cyrtodaria > Cyrtodaria siliqua. The sequence continues at coordinate 256,634 of JAWPHD010002406.1, forward strand.
TTAAGTCTATGTAAAACTGTGACCCCCGGGGCGGGACAAATTTGACCCCAGGGTCACCATTTAAACAAACTTAGTAAAGGACCATAAGCTGATGCTACATGTAATACATGAGACCTCTGTGCCTTGTGGTTTCAGAGAAGAAGATTTTTTAAAGTTTTTTTCCTATATGTCTATATGAAAAACAGGCAAAATCTCAATATACAAATGTTGGACCCCCGGGGCATGGGCATTTTTGACCCCAGGGACTTCATTTGAACAAATCTGATAGTCTAGGCGTTGGTGATCATTTTAAAGAAAAACTGTTGAAATCTGTCCAGCGGTTCTTGAGAAGAAGATTTTTTAAGGTTTCGACCATATATGGTAATGGCGGCCATCTTGGATGTCGTGCTGACCTAATTTTAACAAATCTAAAAAGCATTCAACTAAGGACCATCCACGTGAAGTTTGGTCAAAATAGGCCACGCGGTTTCTGAGGAGAAGTCGTTTGAAGCAAAAGTTAACGACGACGCACACGGACGGACGACGGACGACGGACGACGGACGAAGAGTGATCCCAATAGTTCACCTTTGAGCCTTCGGCTTACCTTTGAGCCTTCGGCTCAGGTGAGCTAACAATATTATTTTCTTTTACACGTCAAAAAGCGTTCAGGGTCCCGCAAATTAAACCGTCCAAAACAGGTGCGCGTTCCCGGTGTTATTTAGCAGCTTGCATTTGGGAATAAGTGTTCATCATTAAGCGTTTTATATGATACCGACTGCTAAAATAGAAAAAGATTATACAGCAACTCATCGAAAAATAAGAATATGACAAGGAAATCACCGTTCAAACTATTAATCTTTCTTCTTCTGTTCAAGGTGACAAATTTGCGTGATCACTCAATGTCAATATGAAAGCTGTAATGCGATTGGTTTAAATCATGCAGTCAACCAATGAAATGTGCGCTTTCAAATTGATGAACTTAATCAAGGGAGAGAATTTTTTGATTTTCAACAAATACGTTAAACACAATAAAACACGACTTCTGGTTGGATTTTAGTTTAAAAAGTCTGATTGTCCCCGAGATTATCCGGGCAGCGTTCGCGGTCATTTTTACGGCGATGTGTGAAAATATCACGATCCTGAAAATTACACCCATGCATAAATGCGAAATTTGTTTTAAACTACCCAGGCATAGAACCACATTTCAGAAAATAGGGATCACAAGTAGATTTTTATTACATTGCCGTCCCGGGTATGTTTTAACAGAAAAGCCCTATTAAAGAATTTAACGCACTTTAACAAAAAATTTTGGGAGACGGTACATGTATTTAAGAGGCAACTGACCTTGACACAGGGTCAGTTGTAGGGTGCTACATACTGTAATAAGAAGAACAATAACCTGTGATATTATATATGAAATCTGAACACTCTACTCCAAAAGACTATAAAGTTATAATAACTTTAAAGCAAACCTTAACGCAAACCTTAACGCAAACCTTAACGAAAACCTTAACCAAAATCTTAATCAAAATCTTAATGCTAACATATTGCATTGTAACTTTCTCGTCCGCGGGAGTAGAATGTTCAAATTTTATATATAACCTCATGGTCATTGTCTTTCCTAATGCCAATAACTTCCAGCCCAGGAGGTTATATATGAAATTCTAATACACCCGCACTATATAGCCTAGTTTAAAATATCTCGATATATTGAACGATATATCAATGTAATTTTTGCAACGTTAGGAGAATAGGCATTGCGCATTGTAACGTATGCAACGTTTGAAGAGTAAGCAAAGCCATGCGAAAGATTTCAGATGTGTGCGTTATTTTCACATTTTAGGGGTATTAGAATAGAAATAGACCATCGTTTACGGTGAATTATCTATAATATATCACGGTTTGCCATTCAATTGTAAACAATAATTTCACTCGCCCTTTGGGCTCGCGAAATTATTGTTTACAATTGAACTCCAAATCGTGATATATTAAACGATAATTCACAGTAAACGATGTTCTATTTCTTAATTTGAACATACTACTCCCAAGACAAAAAAGTTATAATACAATATGTTGACGCCGTCAAGCCCGCCAACATTAGCGGCGCCTATGTCTCGCATTTTTTCAAAAGGCGAGACAAAAACTGCAAAAGTTAACTATAAAATCTTATTACTATATAAATGTATACTGCTTTCCTTTATAAAATAGTACAGTCATGATTGGGTGTGTGGATAGGAGCCAGTTACTAAGAAGACACTGAAGAAATGACAATAAGGTGGGTGGAGACATTGATAATCGGTTACGAGCAGTAAGACTGGGGATAATAAATGGACGGACGGGGTTGCAGACGAGATCA